>WWET01002184.1:129439-152357 GCA_011038615.1 Limnodynastes dumerilii
GTTTAACTACCTCCCCCCGCCCACCTGCACTTACCTGAACGTAGGGAAGCTGGGGGACGTCCCCTCCAGCGTCCCTACGGCGCTGCTACAGACGCCCGATCCAGGATCGGGCGTTGCCCTAGCAATGCCGGGCAACATCTGCCCGGCGCATGCGCAGATCGGCTGAAAAGCCGATCTTACGCTTACACCCACCGTCGCTAGGACCTCTGTACCTCTGGATCAGGCCCTTTGTGTTTAATCACAATATACCAGTCATTAGCAGTGTAATGTTCTATTCTTTAGATTATGTTAACAAGGGTTTTCTCATAGCATTCTAATAGATGGAACAGGAATGGAAGCACGAAGGTGAATGTGACTGAGTAGGTTGATATAGAGTAACATATTTGCAAGATGCATATTAGTAATGTAATAATAATAATAATAATAATAATAAAGTGTAGTTAAAGCACTGAGAAGCTGATGCAGGGAAAATACTTTACATACATACATTGGGCCAGATCCTGAGCTACGTACATGTGCGTATTTACGCCAGCCGCTGTCATAAAATCTTTACTGCAAATGCGCGCAGCAGATGTTAGACCGTTACGTACATCAACCCATTACGTACATCCGTGCTTACGCTTGGAAACGTTAAGGTAGGGTTTGGTAAACGTAAAATGAGTAAACTACAAAGAGCGAGGGGAGTGCCTAGGGGAGGGCATAGTACTTATGATAGCATAAATACGTTTTGCGATCAAATGTAAAAATAACTTAGGTCTGAATCTATCCCATTGTGGCAATAAGGGGAAAACTGCCACAGTTGAGTAAGTGAGCAAGAAAGAGACTTGTTATGTTACTGGGAGGCTGCATTCTTCAGCTCTTCAACTCCTTCACACAGAAAGTACAGATGGAAGACATGGGTCTAATCAGAGTTAATTAGAGTTGGGAAGGAGACCTACAATAGCTGATTTGAACTGTGGACGGGGTGACCAAAGCCAGCTTAGTGATTGGTGACTAGAAAAGGAACTGTTGGTAACATGCATGGACCTGGCACCATATTTGGCTGTTTATGTTCAAATGCTGGATTTCTTGAACTGCTGTATGCCTCATCCTGACAATAAAGAGCAGCAACATGTGAGCAGTATGTTTGCAATGCTTATCACAACATGTGTGTGTGTGTGTGCATTTTAAAATTCACATATTTATATAAATATATTGAGTTTAAGAGAAGACAAGTTGTTAATGTAACTATTGCCTTTGTACAGCGCTGCGGATACTGTGTGGCGCCTTATAAATAAATGTTAATAATAATAATAAAATATAGGCTATGGAGACGGCAGATAAGAGCCTCTTTGCCCATCCAGTTTGCCGTTTTTTTTAACTATACTGACCTTAGACTTTATTTGACCCTTAATATAGTTTAATATTTAATATTCTATTTAATATTTGTATTATTCCTTGCATGTTTAAATAGTTTTACTGTTTTAGCCTCTACCACCTCAGATGTTAACTACCCTTTGTGTGAAGTTTTTTTTACATTGGGCTGGATGCAGTAATCAGACAGAATTATGTATGCTAGCCTCCACATCGAAGGTTAGCGTATGTAATTACCATCCTATATTCTGAACGTGCAAGGGGAGTGCACACCCCCTTGCATGTACGTCCCTTGTGCTTTCAGTACCCTACAATAAGCGTCTGCGCGTGGTAGAGTCATGTACGGGATGCAGGATCATACGTAAGGACTTAGCCAATCAGTAGCAGTTCCTTCACCCACCATGCACATCACACGCGCATGTTGAGTGGGCCCATCCCACCATTAGAAAGAGAGATACTTATGCATTGGAACGCAGCATCGGCCACATGCATAATTCATCTGTCAGAATTCATTTGGATCCAATCCATTTCCTCTAAACCTAACACACTCTTGTTTATACGCATGTCCTTGTATTATAATACTTATCTTCCTTAGAAATATTCATCCCTCCTGTACCCGACTACAGCTATTGATATATTTGAAAGCTGCTATCATAACCCACCTCCCTCCGTCCCTTCTTTGCTCCAGGCTATAAATGTTTAGTTTCCAGGTGAGGTTGTACCAGTGACCTAAAAAGTGGCATTATTACTTCTCTCTTTCTGCTACTAATTCCTCTCCCTATGCAACCAAACATCTGACTTGCCTTTTTTATCGCTTTGTTCAGATATTTTGTATTACCACATATAAATAAGCTCAAAGTTAGAGGCATTCACAACAATGAAATAATAATTTTTCAGACGTGTACTTTAAAGCTTTATTTTTGTATGCTTATTTATAATTATAACAGCACTGGAAACATCGAAACATGTAGGCACAGATGACTTCAGTATCTGTATATTGATTAAAATAGATGACAATTCAACAATAAATACAATCTGAATGCTACTATGGATAGTATAATAAATATCATGCTCTTGTGTTAAAATTATCCCTTCACCTGACATGTTCAGTATATCCAATGATTTATGTACATGTTAAAGACCTTTTGAACATTTGCATACATTCCATAAAGGGGAAAAAAACATAAATATATTAAAGCTATATATATTATTTTAGATTTTCTACAATTTATTGTCTTTACTACCAAAATAAGCATTTTTGTACCAATGATAGCATAACAATCATTCTGACCAGCATACTCTATGCAAAAAAGTACTCAAAAACAACAAAAATAACCATACAAGGGTATAAAATATAATAGGAATTTCTGTTTCATATGTAGTATTGCTTATTGGCCTTGCTTGTATTCATGCAAGACAATTATATAGATGGCTTTACTAATTGATTTGGTGGAGAATGAATGTGAATGTCAATGAATGTCACAGCTAAAGTAATTAACTTTTGCAAAAGTGTAAATAAAAAAGAAATACAAAGATGAGTTATGAAGAAACTACTATTATCATAAAATGTTGTATGAATTTTTGCTTTTGTTAAAGATCTGTTTTTTATACTTACACATATCTATTTACATAAGTGCTCCAAAGTATTAGAAACCCTTTGTATTTTCTGCTGATAGTACATAGATTATAGAAACGGTCACTCTGATACTACGAAACAAAATGAGGGTACAATATTGCAGGGGAGAACAAGTACCTTAATATAGAATCTTAGTATAGCTTGATAAATAATTTATCCACACAGTCCTATCATTTAGAAAATAATAAAGATAAATTGACTGCGGAATGCTGCGTTCATACGGAGTTCATTCTACTTGATCTGGGACGAACGGGCTTGTGTGACACAATAAATGACATTTCAGCTGTGTGCTGTGCCACAGCTGGAACAGGAATTGGCATGTAAGACGTGTTACCAAGCTCTGTGTATTGTTGTTTTCCTTGGAAATAGCTAATAAACAAAATGAAACAAAATAAAAAAATGCATTACATGGAATTTAAGCACCTGCCCATTTAGTAATAGTGCATAATAGAAGCGTAAGCTTAAATGGTAAATTGATTTAGTGCCACAGAGCTTACATGTGTAGAGAGACTTTTCAGTAGGGCTTTTGTGCTTTAAAGATTAAGTCCTGTGGGGACAAGTCACTAAATGCTAATGGTTGTCTAGTGCAGCAGTAACAGTGAATGGTGTAAATGTATTGATATATTGATACTGTTTGAAATAAATGCATACTACAGATAGAGATGTAGCAACTTTATCCTATTGTGCTTTATTCTAGACAACATTGCTATACAGTGCCTGCCATATTCTGAATGTTGTGATGCAACATTTGGATATTGTATTTTTAGTTATAAAATAACTGTCACCTTTTGGCTAAAACATTTTCTATTTATGAAATGAAATTTGTTATTGTGCCTTCAGGAATACCAATAGAATAATGGCATCTTTGATGGGTTTAAAAAAAAATATGTATTAAATGCCTCCAGAACACAAATTTGATATGTAGGTACAAGAAAACTAGCATTAACAATTTACTTCACTGTTGTACCCACTGCTACCTTTTCATCTCAATGGTTTGTTAAATTTAAAGACTATATGGAAAATCAGTATTAGTAGTGCATACCATAGATATGATAGTGGTGAACTGGTAGCTTCCAACAGTACTGTCTTTGCCTGCAATATTAAACTATGGGTCTGATTCAATTAGCTTCGCAACCACGTATTTTGCAGTACGAAGGTAATTCTGCAAGTTATTATTTCTTTATTTTTACGAGACGCGCATCAGATACCGTAATTGACGGGAAAATGCGCACCGCTAACATTTTCCTGTCTATCGCGGCCCTATAAAGCTAAGATTTCTCATTAAGCCCATTTGGCTCATTACATATGTATTACCTATATAAAATCTATATAGCATCGCCGGTTGAAACCATGGTGGTATCTAAGTGTGCACAAAAAGGTCAGGGTACAAGGGTACAAGGCATAAGAGGGGTGTCTGTAAGTTAATATGGGTCATTTGATTAACAGTTCATGTGTTTATTATGTGGAAACAAGTCGGCCTATGATAGGTGCAGGGCAATGCTTTTATGTATTAAATATCTTACATTATACTATATGTACTCTACACAAAGGATATTCTTAGGCATCATACCACACATGCTAATTATTTCTTTTTTCAATGCACTTTATACTGTATTTCAGACAATATACTGGATATTTGTCATTAGGAGTTGGTAATCCTCACCAGG
Organism: Limnodynastes dumerilii; assembly: GCA_011038615.1. Classification (NCBI taxonomy): domain Eukaryota; kingdom Metazoa; phylum Chordata; class Amphibia; order Anura; family Limnodynastidae; genus Limnodynastes; species Limnodynastes dumerilii. Next base: position 134,096 of record WWET01002184.1, read on the forward strand.
GCAAAGAGAATGCAAGGGGATTACAGAGCCTATGTCACATTTATTGACTTTGAGCAGGTAACACGCAGGGTTTGTTTATATTACTTTTTCTGCATCACAAGCCTTATGCAGAAATTTGGACAGTATCGCCATATGACTAAATCTGAGATACTATTCCTTTGATTTACATATATTTACTAACTGATAAGAGAATAAAAACAGAAATACTGTCAGCCAATGTAAACGTTGACTGTTATTTCCAGCCCTTTATATCTAATCTAGCAGCTGCCAGTACAACAAAGCATGTAATGATCCCAGTATTATAAATTTAAGGAAAGTAAAACCCTTTCCAGACACATATTATTCATTTTTATAGGAAGCAAAAAAAAGTTCTATATTAGTCAATAATAATAAGCTATAGTGATACTATTTATGGTGTTTGAAATGTCACAAAGACCATTTAATCACTTAAGTACTTATTAGTCCAATTTTCTTACTGACAAAAATCTATTCAATCTTAAAGTTTTAAGTGTAACAAAATGACGATTAATTCATATTTATCACGTTTACAAAACAGATGTGCTTATTTCCCATACTTTTTTGCTCTTGTATTATGGGTTATTCTGTTATCTTAAAGTGACTTAATGTATATGTCTAAAATATAACTGGGATGAGGTATAGCTGTAGCTTTTTTTTTTTTATGAAAAGGTATTGGTATTCATTTAAAGTTATAAGCTTATCCAATTTCCCCACTGCAGTCTCCAGTCATGACCCCAGTTTATTATATCCCAATTGTATATAGCCTCCAGTTCTATTTTGCGCCCTTGTAGTGCCAAAATAAAAAGAGGTGCGGCATCAGGTAATAACCTGAATGGGCTGCTGAAATGGAGGTACTTCAATTTCTCCCACAAAAAAGCACTGGCTGTAGGGGTGTACATTTTTTTTATATTGCATGGAAATAAAGAGCTATCCATTATATAATTTAATTAAATTTGAAGGAAATTGACTACTGTGAAAAAAGCCAACATTCAAATAAACAGCAATTTCTAGAACTGTACTGGTTATTTTTCAATGTTATTGCATGTGTTTCCTTGAAAGTGCAGTAAGGTCTGTCAGTGATCTTATATTATACACATTTTATATTCAATTCAAATATTTATAACAGATTTCCATGTAGAAAACATAAACACAAAAGATTTATTTAAGAATTACATTAGATGAAAACATAAATGATCATACTGATGGTATGTAAAGGCAAATTGTTAAAAACAAGACATTCGTAGAAGCTTAATAATAACATGAAAAAAACAGACATATGTTTTAAAAATGGGAATATATATATATATATATATATCTATATCTCATGGGGGCACTCAGAGGTTTAGACAAGAATGCAATACACGGAAACCGTGAATAGTTGCAGGGGGTACCGACATTTCAGTACACTTTATTTAGTACTTTCATCAGGGTATATATATATATAGGATTAGTATTGGTATAATTGCAAATTCAGATGGGTGGGCGGGATTACATGGATAAGGAGTGCATTGCTTTTTTTTTCTTCTATAAGAGTTAATATTGTGTATAGAATGTGCTGTTATCAAGATGCCACTACTACCTAATCTCCTCATAAGGGACCAGATCCAAAGTACATAAATTAGTCGCGTTTCGCTCACAAGGAGTGGAGAATGACTGCATTTTGTATGTGCGCATGTGCACACACCGCACTTCCATTACTGGATTAACCAGATCAAGATTTCTGTAACGGAAGTGTTTTTGATAGTGGGTTGGGATGCACAAAGCATGTATGAAAAGAGGGAAGTATTTATATAGTAAATGGGGCCGTTTTTCAGCCCTTACCATTTTACATGGGGACAGGGCGAAAATATAATATAATATAACATAGGTTGCACATGGGCTAGATTTACTAAACTGAAAAAAAAAGTAAACGTGAAGATGTTGCCCATAGCAACCAATGAGATTCTAGCTCTCATTTTCCTATTATATACTATAGAATGTTAGCTAGAATCTCATTGGTTGCTATGGGAAACATCTCCATTTTTTCTTTTCCGCAGCTTAGTAAATTTATCCCCAGAAGTGCGAGGGATCAGTGACAATCCGGTATCGCGTAGCAGATGTCTGAATCTGGTCCATGATGAGGTCTCTCAGTTTGTGCACAGCTATATTTTGATCTTGGTCTAGGGAATGCATGTCCAGACTCTGCCATTACAATACTCTTATGTCATGCAACTGATCCCTATGGAATAGACAGACATTTATGCTGCCTTTGCATGGGGGGTTTGTCAAGTCTCTTTATTTAGTAAGAAATGGGGAAGAAATAGCATCTTGTAAAGACATTCAATGTAAACAAGACATAACCATGACTTTCTCCTTAAATGATATTTTTAAAATATGCTCTATTAATGGATACAGCTGCATTTTAATGACATGCATTAAAGTTACAGATAATATAGTTAAGATTTGCGCTTAATATTTCCTCAGTAAGCCCACATCCTGTATGTAAACACCACACAGGTGTATCTAATCTTATTTTACTGTTATTTGGAAATGCATGTTTATTGCATGCAATTTAATATTTTCAGTCTATATGTATTTTTTTAAAGATTGTAATTTTACTTTATAACTATTTCCAGCATTTCAATTATACGCTGGAAATGATATTTTAAATGTTACCAACCAAGGTGCAATTAATGTTAAAATATTTCTAAGTCTACCTCAAACCCACTGAGGTGATGCAGGTAAGTTCTGTGCCATTTATTTCTTGATGATATATTAGTGCATTTGCAAGTGTTGTACATGCTGTTTGTCTGTCTTCTGCAGTGCTGCAATGGTCACAGCCCTGCGTCATGGCATTGACATCTTTACATGACCACACATTTTCCTTTCAGCTTTTCTTTCCGCTTCTGCTGCTTACTCTTTTTGCCATCTATCTGGAGGCTCACAGTCCTGCGTTTCTCAAGGTTTAGAAGCTCTTGAAACAGCTCTTTCACATTGTGGTTCATCTTGGCCGAAGTCTCCATGAAGGCACATTTCCATTTTTTTGCTATTGCTTCTCCTTCCGTGCTGTCAAGTTCCCTGTTTTGGCTTTCATCACTTTTATTCCCAACTAGCATGATTGGGATGCTCTCTACATCCCCTTTAATCTGGCAAATCTGTTCATAGATTGGCTTCAGTTCTTCCAGGGATTGCCTGCTGGTGACAGAATAAACCAAAATGAAGGCATGTCCCTTTGATATAGACAGGCGCTGCATAGCAGGAAATTGGTGGCTTCCAGTCGTGTCAGTTATTTGCAAAGTACATATACTTTTGTCACAGCTGATCACTTGTCTGTAGGTGTCTTCAATGGTCGGTATGTAACTTTCTCGAAATGTGCCTTTCACAAAGCGTAGTACCAGGGAACTTTTCCCCACACCTCCAGCTCCAAACACCACCACTCTGTAATCATTACTTTGTTCTGGCATTTTTACAAACGGCTCAGATGCTTTTCTTGAGAAAAACACCTAAAAAAAAAAAAAAAATACAGCTGTATAATTATTTTCTTTTTGACTTGAAAAACAAAAGGAATAAGAGGCCAGAGTAATAACAGAAGGCAAAAATCAATACGTACATTTGGCCTGTGCTCTACAATGTAATTAAAAGATAACAAACCAATACAGATAGAAATCAGTTCATCTTTTGGGAAGATCAGACAATATATTTCTGCTTGGCTAGCTCCTGACTGCTCTGTTGACAACATTATTATGATTCCCCATCTAAAATGTAGATGGTACATGTTAATTATGTAATCTTTTTGCTTTATTATGTGCTACTAAATCATTTTAGAAAAGATTTAATAAGTTTGTTATACTATATATTACAAAACAAGATACATACAATTCCAGTGTTTTAAAAAAAGAAAGGAATATTCTATGGATTCATTGAGAACTGTGATTTATTTACATAGCATTGACTTGTACATTGTAATATTGTTGATAAATATGGACATTTATATATCAATATACAACAACTCTTTCATAAATTACACAGCTATTAACAACACCTCCATATCAACCAATGTCATCAAAACAGAAGGAAACTAAGACATGATGGCATATCAGAGCCTCTGTCACATTGCGCCGAATGTTGTGTTTAATATAGTGTATGATGAGGTCAAAATGTGACTTTTACTATAATATATAGCTACCTCTTATCTCTCCAGGCAGTAATCTTTCAACCCCATGACTTATGAGTTAGCGGAGTGCACTCTTCTCACAAGGAGCATCACACATGGAAGCTACTGTCTAGACTACATGGAAGTTGCTGTCTAGACTACACTTATTCAGCAGGTACTACAACAAGTACGACGCCTTAGGCGGATGGAACGGTTTTTAGCAAATATGACTCATCTAAGCACAGATAACTAGTAACCCCACCTTTCACATCCCTGTCTCCCAGTTTCATGGTGTGGTTAAAGATAACACTGGATTTGAGTAAAGAAACTGCAATATACTACTAGCAGTCCAGTCTTCTAACTGCTTATATCAAATAATTAATGTTAAAATATATATTTACAATACATTTGTAGTTATTCACACTAAATATAATTTTTTATGCCATTTGAATTTGATTACATATTAAAATGCAATACATAATAAAGACACAAGGCCCAATTCAATTAGCCTTGCCCACGCCTTATTTGCGATGCGAAGCAAATTGTGCACATTTTTTTTTTGTATTTTTATTATTAAAAATCGGCTACCGTAATAGATAGGAAAAAGCGCACCGCAAGATTTATCGGCACGCGAACTTAATTGAATCAGGCCCCTATAGTATTTATGAGTTTGGCTGTGTGCACTATACTTTAATATTAGGCATTTTTGTAGCAATAGTTATACCAGAAATGTAGATACTAGATTGCAAAAACTTAAATGTAATTAAAAACTGAAAATGTATTTCACAAATGTGCAATGGTCTGAAAGTTTAAATAACTGTATATATTGTTTAAATAACAGCATTCATGTAATTGTGTTTTCAGTTTATTTACAAAACATTATAAGATTGTTAACAATACATCAAGGGTAATAGTATAAAAGTGGCAGAAATCCAATATTTATGTAACTGCAATGGCAAGCAATGCATGGATAAATGATGAAAAAAAGTAGGGCATGTTTCACTTTCTCCAGTCCAAGGTCTATCACGTGCATCACTCCACGATTAACGCTTCCTTTATGTTTGCCCAACAACAAAGCTTTATTTGTAAACCAGAGGAGAAATGTCTGCTGCACTAGAAGGACTACTGAAGAGACATGTAGCCTCATTTTTTATTTTATAAATGCCTATAAAAATCTATACATAAAAAATTCTATAAAATCCTCCCCTGGCATCATACTCAACATTTTATGGAGATGCTCCCAAAAAATGTCTTATTGGAATTATTTTTGTACTAAGTTTCTCAATCCAAAAGGATCCCTGAATTTAACTCCTGAATTAAATAGATCCCTTGACATCTCACGCTTGGTTATAGACAAACACACACTTAAAAAAAAAAAACTTTAACATCTTGGAAATAGCAAAATACCAATTATTTGTGCACACATGCAAAAACTCACCTATCAACTCCAATACTTCAGTAAAGAAAACATACCGGTAATTGGCAATTGGTCATGTCAATCTGTCATGTCAATTCTTAAAAATGTTGTCTTTGTTATAGTTGTTAAAGTCTGTCAGTTTAACTCCCCACCACCAGCAAAAACATAACCTTGTTAAAAATGTTGACAATTATTATGTCATTATTACACATATATTTAAAAATGTTTACGTCTTTACATGCCGCCTGAACTCCAATTAAATTTACAAATGTTCCAAACAAATACTAACATAGGGCCATATTCAGAGAACCGTTCCATAAGGGAACGCAATTATACGCACAGCTGGTGCAGGCCACACCCCCTCACACCTATGACACTCCCCACTCTCGACCGTGCTGTCGGTAACTTCCACCTCCATAGACCACTTGTTACTTTCCATGAGCAGTTGCGCACGTATGTGTCCTCCGTACGTGCGATTCATGTTAGTCGCGCCCACATACCTTCATTTAAGTGCCTCTGCCAGTTTTTATTTATTTTAAAAATTTTCATGTGCATATTTTTGCATCGCAAATCCTTACGTATGTACCTAAGTCTGATTTACAAGTCTGTCCATGAGGCACTTACGCGCGTATAGTCTACGTAAAGAACGTAAAATTAGTTACTACGCATGCGCAGTTGAAACGTACCTAAATATATGCACGCAACTCACCGTGAAGACAGTTCTCTGAACCCATAATACTCAACTGTTGACATATTGACTATCGACATTTCATCATTTCATACCAGAAACAAATATATTAGGTTGTTGAAATACCCTACTACTGTACGTAAGCCATATCCAAAACTCCATTATTGCAGAGGCATATGGATGGAAATTGGAGCGCTACCTGCTGTCTCTATAGAAGTTAATTGATAAGCTATGATATCAACACTAGTCTTAGTAACTAAGTATGTGCGGTAAGTTTCTGCCCTTTAGTTCCCTATATAAACTGCTGTGCTGTAGTCCAGATGTCAGTTTTACATTGCGGACCTGGCAATATCCTGGGTCTGTGAACTCTGGATATTGCCGTGTCAACAGATCATCCCAGGGTCACAGAACCTGGGATTACCCTGTTCACATTGCAAGGCTGACCAGGAAAAATTCTGGGTCTGGTTCTGCCCTGGCAGCAGTGTGAGTCATCACACTGTATAATTTGTTTACTATTGCCCTTGCAGCAATAGTAAACAAATTAAACAAATGATGTGCTTCATGTGCAACCCAGGTTAAAAAACACAGATTACACCTTTCAAACTGCAGGCTACCTGGGTCATACCTGGGAATAACCCTGCTTTTGACCCGTGTCCAATTCCTGGGTCATTAGATCTGGGTAGAGGCAGTGGGACCCTTTTATATACTGTATATAGCATCTTTTTCTAATTTGTTTTGCTTGAAACTGTTGTCTTGCTGTTATGACAAATTGTTTCTGTGGTATTTAAGAAACCAAAGACTGGATTTAAGCTTTTTTCTCACTCATTATTGTGACTTAACATACAAAAAATCATTGCAGGTACAACCTCTTATCCATAGTTATAAATAATGAACAGTTAATAATTACACCAAACTCCTGATATAAAAGGGATGGTTATTTACCTAATTTAATATAGGATAGGTTGGATATATACCAAATAGAGTTACTATATACTGTATGATTTTTTCTTTGTAAAAGGTCAACATGTTACATTACTATTGTAACAAAATATGACTGTATGGTATGATTATTCTAAAAGTAATATAAGACCCACTTATAATAGTTATAATAATAATTTTATCACAACACCATAGTTAACAGGGTTTGCGAAAAAGGTTTTGGTCAAAAGAGTGAAAGCTATTATTTCAATATAATAGATGAAAAAATGAAGAAAGCGTAGAACAAGAAAATCCAATTCCCCAGAGTTGAAATGGATCACTGCTGTGCATTTGCTATAAAATGATGTTTAGTATTTTAGTAAATTTTTACAAATGTTGCAATAAAGATACAATTTATGATGTTAAAAAAAATGCATTATGCTGCCAAAGGATGCAGGCAGTTATACTTTCCACCAGTGGTCGCTCTACATGTTTATTTGCTTGAGTAAAAATACTCCACATAGCATTTTTAAGGAGTATTTCTAGTCAAAGAGGAGTATATTATTATCGGTATTTAAAATAAATGGTAAAGTGGTCTATGTTGTTGCAAACTCACCATTCATAGCTAGTTATTATGATTGGTTGCTCCCCTGACCAATCCTGGCTGTGGGAATAGAAGGTCTCTTCAGCCAGCAGTTGGGGGAGGTCCCATGACATGCCGTAAGAGAGAGGAAATCTCTCTCACAGTGTGAATGATTCATCACTGGATGCAGAGCTGGAGAGTTCCGCCTCTCTGTGCAGAAAGTGATGACTCATAGACTTCACTGACAGCCTTTCAATGTCGGAAGCCATGAGCCCCCAAGGAAAAAAAAACACAAAACTGCAGAAGGTCAGGCATTAACACAATCACTGCTTACCACTTACCCAGGTAGGCCAATTGGGGTGGGCTGAGCCGAGGTGCAGGGGGCATCACCTCCCATGCTGTTGCCTTCAGAGCTTCCTGGGGCTGCACCCTCCATGTAGTGTGTTGCTGCTTGCTCCAAGCATAGGACTACCAGCTGAGAAGCAGATAAAAAAAATAGTCCTCAACCGCTCTGATTGTGGATTACACCCAATCAGAGTGGATAGGAAGCATTCTCTACCTGCCTTCCAGCTGGCAACCAGATAGTGCATGGCTGTCAGCATTCAGACTGGTGGATGAGTGGTGACAGCCGAGATGTGGTTGTCGATCTGATGGCCCCATTTTTTACATTGATATAACCGACAGTTTATTTGCAGCTATATCAGTGCAGACACATGTTTAATTTGGAATATTTTGTTCCAAGAATATATACAATATCAAATGCACTTCTTTTTAGGAATAGGCTGCGGGACAGGAAGGGTTAGCGTTAGAGAAGGGTTCAGATTAGGCTTAGAGACAAGGATAGTTGGCTAGAATTAGGGTTAATTCTAGCCATCCCCTTTCCAGAACCTAACCCTCCTCTAACCATCATCATTCGCAGTCTAACCTGAACTCTCCCCTAATTGGAACCATCATGGCTTGCAACCTAACCTTAATCCTATCCTAACCCTAACTATAATCGCCCTGAAGCCTATCCTTAACCCTTCCCTCTCCCTTCGTATCCCACAGTCTAACACTAACCAGAACGGATACCTTGTGAAGACCATTCAACACGGTACCCCTAAACGGAATGTACATTTTCTTTATAAAAACAACCAGTAGCCAATTCAGCTGTTTGTACTGGAAACTGCATCCCATGGGAGAAGGGCAGATTGAACATATGGGGCCACTTGCTTGTATTTGCTCACCAGGCTAAAAGTTGCCAGCTAGCCCCTGAGGCCCAAGTTCCCTACTACTGCCATGCCCTAGATGGCAGTAAAGTGTAACTTAGTCATTGACTGTGCAAAGAAGTAAATATATCGGGCTGGATCCAGACTTAAGTAAGTGTTTGAACTTAGTTACTCCTGGGCTAACCCATGTTGATTGCAGTGGAGTCATATTTCATCTGTTGCAAACCATATTTGAGTTGAGAGGTGATGTTTCCTATCCCAAGTCTAAATAACAGTGTGATAATAAAGCTGGTCAGTATCTGTGTGCAGTAAGCAATTCAAAGATATTATCCTGCATGCAAGGACTACAATTAACTTGAATCCCCCTGCAATCAACATGGTTTAGCCCAGAAGTAACTAATTTCAAGCACTTACTTAAGTCTGGATCCAGCCCAATGTTCTGGTTATTTGGTACACCTTTTCATAAAAAATCTAAAATCTAAATCATAAAGAATAAAAATCAAAACTGAAATGATTAACAGTCCTTACACTTTTACATCTCTGATTCAGAATGAGATGATACACCACTAGTGCTTTGGGATTATGACATCTGATTCCAATGCTTAGCCTTTTTCTAAAGCGCCTCAGAATACAAAATCTCTTTTTAAACCCAGCACCCTAAAGAACCTGACAAAGACACTGTTCATTGAATCCTTATCAACATTAGTACTCCAACTTTATTGTTGTTTCACTTCTGCTTAGGACACCATCTGCCTGCTTGATCCTATTCCCTCGAAATCCTTTCATATCGACTATGTCACATGTATCACTGCACTAGAATAGATGCTTAATCTCTCTCTCTCTCTCTTTCTCTCTTTCTTTCACCTTAATGCATACCACAATCACCTAATATTCTATAATGCATCCACTGGTACCTACGCCCATCAAGTTACTACACTGGTTCTCTTTTCAATTTATAACCCACTGTTCTAACAAATGCTTTACTAGCCCAATATTCCCATGTGTTACATAATTGATATGCAAAAAGATTACACCAAAAACAATTTTCCACTTACAAACATTGGGCCGGATACAGAACTATGTCCGACAGGGGACATACGCAAGTAATTCTGCGCAGGCAGATGTTCCAACAGCATAAGTACTAACGTACATGAGTACTTAAGCTGAAGGGACTAACCCTTCAGTTATAATTCCTACCGACGATGCTGAGTGCAGGGGGTGCGCATTCCCCGCTACGACAGCATAACTACGCATGCACGTAAAACACATAGCAGTTTGGATATGGCCCATTGCCAGTTTTCAAATATTCTGATAATGAGAGACAACCGGTACACATGGGACGCAGTAGAAGTATAAAGAAGAGGCATCGTGTATCTTGTGACAAGGTCAGAGAAGCATTGGTGAGGCCTTAGTTGTAATGAAGCAGTTTTAATTTGTGGCTTGAGGCAATGAGGCCAATGATACTTACAGGAGAATCCTCTACCATGCACGGTCCCCTGTTCATTTTCATCAACTACAATTTTGAATATGTATATGCATGTTTATTCCTACTTTACTTTTATCTTAACACTAAGGAGTGGTCTTAAACTTGGATATAGGTCCACTATCTAATGTGCTATGTGAAGTATTAGTGTGCCACTATTATAAGCTAATGACTGTCTGCTTCTGCCATAAGATGCAGCATTTAAAGTCAGTCAACCAATGGGATCAGTTCTTACCTCACCTCATAAGTGAAACAGTCCTAAGCCTGACGTGATTATTTATATACTGTATATCCATGGAAGCAATATTAGAAAATCATACAAGTTATTCTGTACTAAAAATCCAGAATTTGATCCATTTAGATTATTTTAATGCATCAGGCTGTTGATTCTATTAAAACAGATGTCTATACCACCGTTAATGAAGTCACTGGTGACTTTTTATAGCTATAAGAATGTGCTTGTGTGGTGAACAAGCTGTAAATATACTGTCGTCACAAATCAAGGGTAACATATGTTCAACACTTTATAGCCAAGAGCCTATTTGTACAGTAACTAAGCAGCAAGACTGTAAATGGTGATAACTGTTTTCTCATTATGCTGCACACAAAGAGTGGAACATGACATTATTAAAATGTCCCCTGTACTAAAAAAAAATTTCTTTAATGGATAAACATTTACAGGTATAACAGGGTTAAGAGAATCTATTATACAGTATGGACTAGATTCAAAGATCCGTTATTTCAGTGTTTGGAAATACAAATTCTGAATTGTGGAAACCCGCTGTATCCACACATCAGTGCAAACATTTCTCTTGTGTAGATGGTCTTCTGGGACCCAATACCCTGACTGAATTTTTGAAACTTAAAAAAATAAAATGGCAGCAGTTTGGAAGTCTAGACCATGGCCGCACACCCTTGCTGTAAGTATAAATACAAAACCCCTCCCACTTGTGTCCACAACCCTCCCCGCTGTCAGTATCCATTGAAAGAGAAAAACGGAACGCTGGATCACTTGTAATTGCGAAACAACAGCAACCACGTCTGGATCCGGTCCATTTTGATTATTAATTTTAAGTACAGCGTTGAAAATCGATACTGTTTTTTATATGAAAGGATACAGAATAATGGATTGTATTTAAAATATATCAAAGCAGGAATCCATAACGGTCTTGCCTCAGTGTATCCTACACATAATCTGTACATGTCCACAACATCTAATAGTGTTAGAGACACCACCTGCTGTTTTGTCTTAGATGCATTACCTCATCATTGCTGTGTCCTGTATACCTGACAGAATAACAGTGTAACTTGTGACAAACCTAAAATTGTATTCGCACATTTGGAACAGAGTTTCTATTTTATTTTATTTAAATCACACCATTTACTTCAAAAGATATCACGTTAGTGGGCACAATAATGCTCCTTCAGCCTTAAAATACCATGATAACCTTTCAACTAAAACACATAACAAATTGTAATAAAAGATTGCATATGTTTTTGCCATAGTAATGGTCAGCACACTAAAATGTAGTCTTGATATCAACATGGAACATACTGAATGTTATAGTTTTTATTTATGGTCATCTGGATCATTGTTTTCATACAAAACAAATGCTTAAATGAAAACATTAGTTCTGTAAATACATATTGTATTCCAAAAATGTCATTGTTATGTTGAAAAGACAAAAGGACAGAGTGCCTTTCTCAAGGCTTAAAGGGTTGCATGTGTGTGAGAGTACCGGGAAAAAGGAGTGTCACTAAACCCAAGGAAGAAAGAAGAGACACTTACCCAGAGGGAGACCCTATGGCTAGATTCTCAAGTAGTGTTCCTTAGGTCCTGGCCCTTGGTCAGGTTGAATCTGCTATTAGGCACAGCGAGCCCAGATTGACCACCCCTGGAGGTGTAAAAGATGCACAACGGCTAGTGGGAGAGGGGGCAGAAGTGAGGAAATATCGAGGAAGGGGACCTGCATGGTTGAGAAGAGAAGCAGTGGGGCTGTTCCAGTCTCTGGATGGTGTTAAGATAAAGAGCCCTTCAACTCAAGCAGCTGTTGACAGATGGGGATACGAGAGCCTGGACATTTATGTTCAGGCTCAAAAAGCATTACCGCTAAACCTTAATGATTTCTAATTGTAAAATACTGTTCAAATCTATATCTTACAAATATAAATTATTGTTTGAGTCCAAGATCTGGTTCTAGTAGTCAGACATTTTAGAAACTGGTGATATGGGGTTTTATTTACTAAGTAGGGGGGTGAAATGCAAATGCTATACTTTCCTTCTCTCTTTGGACTGTATTCGCACATAAGAAAGCTTTAAATAGGTACGGATATCATTTATACACACCTAACCTAAAGGTTCCTCCCTTGCCCCCCCTTTTTTAACGAACCTAGGGTAATTAAGAGTTCCGAGGGCTTCCCTAAGGCCCCGTTCACACTCTCCTTCTTAAGAAGGAAAATATAAACGGTGTTTCCCCTACCCCATTCCTTTAAAGACCACACGTAGTCAATCTGCGTACCTATATGGTACACATACTTATTAAGTGTGAATACAGTCTTTTGTAACTAGAGCACAGTGTAAAAGAAATCCCTTTGTTTCTAAGAGGATAGCCAACAAGAAAGATTTAGCAAGTGGAAGAGAGCTTTGCTGAATTCTCTTCCCTTTGCTATGCTGCCAAAATGATCACCATCTTAGGATGTCAGTGCTTAGTAAAAAACTAATGGTATTTATCTGTCCCCTTGGTGAGTCTGTGTGGTCTACAGTGATGTTTGCAACCTTAGTCTCCTTTCCTCCAGCGCATGTGTAAACAGATGCCATGTATTTTCAGAAGAAAAGATGTAATCTCTGGAGAAGGAAACTCTTGCTCTTAAATAACTATTTAGAAAATATTATTTTTTTAGAAAGTCTTTTCTGTATACCCACAGAAACATTGTACCATGTATTGCGTTTTCTTATTTTTATCATATTGAAGTAGATATTGAAATTCATATTTTGTGGGGTTTATATATGAATATTGCTGGGAGGACACCAGTCAATTCTTTCTGTGTGGCATGATAATGAGGATAATGCTGGATGTACATTTTATTTTGCAGAGAATAAAATATAAGCATTTAAAATACTATAGAATACACAAATTTACACTGTCCACATTTATATCTGAAATGTCAAATCTTGTACCAGTGATTCCCCAAAGACATCTGCTGTGCTACTCTCCACCTATGGAATTCCTGAATGAGTCTTCAACCCCCTTACATACTCTCCACACTCACCTCTTCCTATCTTTTCCCTTAACACTTTATGTCCACTTGCTCAGTTTTATCCAGGTTTCTCTGCTTACCCTACTCCTTTCCTGGAAAGTAAACTAATTAGTTATCATGTCCGCCTGCCTCCCTTATACATCCTTGTTGCCTTAACTTGAATCCTCCTCTGCCCATGGAGTAGTTATTATTACATGTATTTTTATTTATTTATGTTTGTCTTGTCTGTAACATAACTGTCCTGTACTATGAGATATTTAAGATGAAACTGTGCATTTCTACCATCCATACCTATAGACTTTAAATGTGGTATTTGTCCTGCAAAACCTATTAGATAAATATAAATATTTACTGTTGCACCATGCATTGTAATTTTTCAATTTTTCAATTGTTTTTCATTACTTGTCCATGTTTTCTTAACAACATGGATCTAAGTGGATGAAAATGAACATTTTATTTACCAAGAAATGTAATTACAAATCAATGTAATTTCCAGACCACACAATTCAACAAGCATTTCTTTACGCTTAATACCAGAAAGGCAATTTAAAGTATATTTACATTATTTTTTATACACTATTGATATAATGTCTGAACATTGAAGCTTTTTAGAAACCACAAGAACAATGGCATATATATTTACTAAATCTGTGAGTGTGTAAGATGTCAAAAGGACATTACACAACAGGTATAGTAATGTTAGATATGTTTCCTAATTCACCCTAGTGAAAACTGCCTTTCATATACATCAAAGGGATCCCACTTTGTGCCAGACACGAACACCACCTATGGACAGACTGAAGCAATGGTCATTCCTGGCAGAAGAGGATGTCACCCTGGTGATGCCATCCCTATAACTCCTGATTTTTTATGCAATAACTCCCATGACACTTTCTGCACTTGTAAATGACCTAAACATTTCCAACACAGTACAGAGTACCTTTAAGTGTTCTCTCACTGAAAAGCAATGGGTTACAGGAAATGTACAAAGATCATTAAAAAAAACTGGCTGCTGCTAAATTCTTCGTATTTCTCTGTTCAAGTCTTTATTGATTTGAAGAAGGAGCCAAGAATTAAAGTGATATACAATACTATTAAACACTGCAGTATTTGCACTTGTAGGAAGAGCTCAATCAGCAGTTACCTACAGAGTATTCAAAGTCAACTACAAATCAAAAACTTAAAGGGAAAGATCTATGATTTTATTTATCCTTAGCCCATATACATAGCAAAAATTCTGTCTATATTCTATCAAGATTGTGTCACTCCACAGACATTCTACTAATTGATATACTGTGGATCAATAAATACTATCTGGAGACATTATACACTGACAAGAAGCTACCTGGTCATCAAATTACGCATGAGGGCCATATGGATTTTGAAGGGATAGTTTTCTTGCTAAACTTTAGTGTAAATCAGTTGCTGTTTAATACATATACATAGGAAAGAACGTAGGCAGATTCATGTCATTTATTAGTAAGTCACGGGTGTGCCTGTGTTTCACAAAGCAGAGCAGATACAAAATTTCCTTTTACATGGCATAATTTTTAAAATGAGGTAAAGATTTACAGAAAACCTATTTTTAGAAGTGTACATGCAAGTACTATAGTATGGATGGAATAGCCATAGCGGAATAGTCTACTTTAGATACATTACATTTACCCTGTTCTGACTGTATAAGAATAAAAAAAAATGTTGTTTATTTGATATATATTATTTATGATGAGATCATTTTATTTAATGCTGTCTTCTCTATATACTAAACATGAGGAGATATTACAGGATATTTTACATATAGAATATTCATGTCAATTGTGTACTGTAATTAGTGAGATCTATATCCCACTAGAAATAAAAGGCAATATTTCAATTATATTTCCTTTAATCCTGCTGTTCCTGATCCAGAATAAGTGCGTACATATGCTGACGCCTTTGCAGACTGCACAAGTGCAGCGAGTATGTCTCAGAAATCCTGACATGTCGATTGGGACACTTTTGTGACTTTTTAGACCATTTACAGACAGAGTGTTCAAGTATGTCCAATGAACAACACAGGCATTCCACCAAACATGTATGGATTCAAAGCTACGATTGTGTCCACTTCACATACTGCACATAACGTTCAGTAAATAATGTAAGTTCTCTCACATTCAAAATGACTACTTTTCGGTTGTCTTCTCTTAATATGTATTCCACTTCACCCAAGACATGGCCAAAGCACTATAAAGTCATTTAACTAACAAGTACAAACAACACAAATGATCAGGGAACATTCTTTAGGCATATACTAAAACAAATGTGGTTTATGTGGCTGGAAATAATTTATTAATAGCTTTGCATTGATGCTGGACACCATGGAATTAATCTGGATTAAAGTAACTTTTAAAGTAAGTCACTGAGGAAATACACTTGCATGTACTGTAAAGGCTCTGCTTGCATGTAGTGGATCCACAGAAATAATGACTCGTATTGCAGTGCTCAGGGGTTGCTCAGTAAATTATGATTTCATTGAAGAACTGACCCAGGGACTATTGCTACCAGCTAGAATATGCCAGCCTGCTCTTACACTGACTTCCTCATCAGGATTATGACCAGTAATACTGACCTTTAGTGGAGCTTATATACTAATAATTGATTCATGAAAATATAGATAACCCTTCTTTAAGTTTCATGTTTCCTAAATTTAATTTGAATATTTATGAATATTGAACAACTGGTTACTGAGATTAGATGTAATTTCAACCTCTAGACTTATATTCCAGGATATATAAGTCTTTTAAACATACTATTTATGACTAATTATACTCATAAATAACTGTGTACATTATTAATCAATTTACATTACAGTATTTACTGTATTCGGTATGCTATTGCTTATTTAACACAAGACAGTCATCTTCTAAAAGAGTATTGTGTAACATTCTGCTCCTATAATTCAAAGCCTGCACAACCTGACTGATTGACATTATAGTATATAAGCATTTGAGATTATCTGATTATCTAACTTTAGATGTCAGTCAAAGCTACATCACATGGGAGGTTAAATATCAGACTGCAACAATATAAATCTCAGGGTCCTATTGCTATTTATAGACATTACTCATAAAACCACTCTATCACAACATATCTGTAGAAAAAAAATCACTTATGACAACAGCAATTGTTAAAGTGTTATATTATTTATTACTATCTTCAGCATGCATAATCATGTTAGCATTTTAATGCAATATAGGTTTTATAGAACCTCCTTTTAGAATTTCTCCTTTTTTTTTTCCAAAGAAAGACATAACCATATTTGACTTGTAATTATATATAGAATATATTTTATTAATGTATATTACAAGTAACTGTAATGTAACTGTTACAATGTAACACATTTTTTTTAAATCTTTTTTTTTTTGTTGTACAGTATGTTAATAGCAGCTACAAGACCCTGCTGACCCCACAACTTTAATCTGAATTTTTAACCATTTTCTGCCTTCTCTATTACTGAGAGAGAGCTGAGCTGATTTCAGAGATGTTGTGTTCCAGATTCTATTTTAAGAATCACCTCAGATAAGAAAATCAATGGTTATGTTTAGCAGAAGTCCCATAATCAAAGGGCAGATTTCCTCCCCATAGCATCCTATACAAGCTCTGCTGTTATTCTGTAAAGTTTAGAAAACAAAGCAGAGACGTCTAATTGCTTTCCTTGTGCAAAGTATTGATTGTAAATCAGGATTATAGTACATTAACTGAAAATATCCTCCACAGAACTGAGACGGATTTGTCTTTTAATGTTGCTGCCCTGCTGAGCATACAATGTACCAGCAGAGAGAGAGAGAGAGAGAGAGAGAGAGGGAGAGAGAGATAGAAGGGAGAAAGAGCTTCATAGCTGTTATGTGCCAGAAACATCTTTATTATCTCACCCTATGTTATAGTCTCAGCCTATCGTATATGTACTGTACAACATCAATGCAAAATGCACTTTTCCTTTCCGAAATCTTATATAAACTACCTTATTTTAACGATATTTAACTGTAAACAATATTGAAATGTGTAGATGTCGATACTATTCACTTGCATTTTTATTAAATAAATAGATATAAATATATATATAGCATAGCATCTGAAATTTACATTGTACATGCCAAAATATAGATGAATTACCTGGGTAGGAAGGAATCAGGAACGGAGATCTTTAGATTTTTGCTGTCATAATACAAGCAGAGCAGCCTTTTTAATCTGGATCTGGGTGGTAAGGAACTGTCCCTCCGGTGACAGATATTTGCAGCTCTATTTGCTGCACTGTGTGAGCTAAGGCTCACTACTGCTGCCTGGTGCTGCTTGGATTTGCTATGTGCTTCTTGCTGCACTCTCCGGCATCTCCCAGCTCTCTCTCTCACTCTCACTATCTCTCTCTCACACACACACACGCACACGCGCAGCGTCTCTCTCTTCTTTCCCCTTTGTCTCTACCTGGGCCCTGATTGTTGCTGTTGGCTACAGTGTCTAAGGGATGCACTAGCTCCAGATCCTGCTTCTCTCCCCCCCCCCACCCTTTACTCTCTCTCT
>WWET01002184.1:156001-166564 GCA_011038615.1 Limnodynastes dumerilii
AGCCCCTCCCCCCTCCCAGTAATCCCATCAAGCCATCATGTGTTTCTAGCGCCCCCCCAGTACTTCCATCAAGTGCCCTCCACCCAAGTTTTCTTACCTTACCTGTGTCCTCCTCCTCCATGGCGTGCTCTCTCTTCCTCCTCATACAGGAGGTTTCTGTATGAGCGTCTGCGTCAGTTACATAGAGCAGGTGAAATAAGCTGCTCTGTGTAATTGCTGCGGCAGCCTGATACAGAAGCCTCCTGTATGAGCCTGCTGGTCTTCATAACGTGAGGATGACCAGCCTGGTGCCGCATCCCCCCACTTACAAGGGTCCCCCATTGCCTCCCCCTGTCACCAGGCCTGGGGAGCCCCCTTGATATTTTGGGGGGGCAAGATGCCCCCCGCCAGCTCTCCCCCCTTTATGCTGCCTATGGGGCCAGGGAGAACAGTATGGAGAGAAGATTAAAGAGAATTGTGGGGAGAGGTGCTATAAAAAACATTGGAGAGAGATAACAAGAGGAGGAGAGCTAGAGATAACAAAATGACACAGAGGCAGGATAAACAAAGAGAGAGGGATTAGAGGTGTGGTTGGTAAGAGCGGGGAGATCATGTTGTTTGGTGCAGCATTTCGTTATTTCAAGTTTGGAAAACCATTTATTTTATATTTCAACTAATACTTTTGTTATCAAATTGTATTGAACATCTATGTTTTTATACTTATATTTTTCCTATTTTTTATTTATTGTTATATAATATGATATTATAGTGCACATTAAAAAAAACTAATTAATAGTTGGGTACAATTCTATTATAAGAGCATATGTTAAGTAAAAAATGTAAATCTTTTATCAAACCTAAAATAAATAATTTAAGTGACAAAATAAAAAAAATATATATTAATTTTGGCTAGGGCACAATTGATTGGTAAAGGCCAACTCTTAAATTTTTTTGAGGCCCTTTGATTGATGAGGCAAGTTATATGACAGTTGTCCCTAATGTATGTTTGTGATACAGAACGCTTCTTTTACATATATTTTTTTGTACCCATGTTATTATTATTATTGTTTATTTATAAGGCATCACTGTCTGCAGTGCCGTACAATGTACAACAAAAAAATACAGTACAGACATACAGGGTAGGGATGGACAGCATAGTACATAATACTTCATCTACAAGTCCAACAGACTTAGCGGAATTGTTTTGTTTCACTCACTTGTTCAATTTCTAAAGCTGGTTTCCTAACATGTAATTAGAGGAATCAGTTGACTCAAGCTAGCAGTGTCTGAACTCACTTCACAGGTGAGTACCTTGAATGGTGGCAGCACCTTGCACAATACTGAAAGTATTCTCCACTGCGTTGGACTAAATTATGTCCCCCCACCTTTCTCAATGTCATGGGTTGTTGAGTAAGCATGGATGGCTTTTCGCTGTTCCTCCATCCTCTGAAACATATAAAGGGTGGAATTCCACCTTGTTACCACTTGTTGGTGGCTGGGCAAATGCAATTCTTCTTGTAGTTGCTGCAGTCTCCCACATGCTGTTGCTGAATACCAAAAATGTTCGAAATTTTTCAGACCACAGACAGCATTTCCTGCACTTCCCTGGCCTTTTTTTTTTTTAATAAGTTCTGTACCATCAAGCTGAATGAGTAAAATAAGGAATGTGATAGAATTCAACCTGCTCTAATGCTCTCACAATATTGATGGTGTTATCAGAAATCACATATTCTGAGGAGAATCAAGCTGCCATATTGCAATGAAATCTCTTAGTTTGTCAGTGGTATGCCTCTTAATGAAGACGGTGATATACTCTTTCTGCTGCCAAAGGTAATTCGCCCAACCAGTGGACTGTCACAGTCATATAATCTTAGGTTTGTCCAGTTCCGCTTGTCCACATATCTGTAGTTGATTGAACAGTGGGTAGAATGGCATTTTGTAGCCCAATAATTAAGTTTTTTTAACCTCTGGCACAGGTGAGGAATTGCTTGTTTAGAAAATTGGTGTAAAGATGAAATTTGGTAACGAGAACACAGGACCTCACTTAACTGTATAAACCTGCTTAATTAATGGTGAATATTGGATGCAGATCTAATACTAGCATAATCGCCATGGCGCATGTGATTCGCTGAGTAACTGGGAGACAGCTGTCATATGCTTCCTCTTGCAAAGGATTTTTTAACAATCAATTGTTTGAAACAACTAGTAGTCTTCTTGGTTTGCTTCTGGGATTAAGATCCACCCCCAGCAGCAGCAGCCCTAATGCTCAAGGATTCTACTGAGGAAGCCTAGATATGGGAGTAGTCATCTACCCTTAGCAACTTAGTTGCAGGACTAACTTTGATCACTAATGAGGATATTGATGATGAAGGTATTGGTGGTGTAGATTGCAGATGCAGGGATCTAGCTGAGAGAAGTGAGTTAGCTGATGCTGGACTGCTTGTTGTTATTTTTGCTCACATCAAATGGCATAACATGGATGAGGTTCCTAGATGGTTAAGGTCCCTACTTCTACTGACTTTACAAACGCTATAAATGGCTAGACAACTGTTCAGGATTTGGGTAAAAATAATTAATGGCTTTATGCAAAGGCATGACAATGGCCTTCTTTTTATCACTGGCAAGAACTGGTTGCTTCTACTAGTGCATGACTTACACAAACCAAATCCACATCATCAACATCCTCAATAGCGCCTTCATCAGCAACACGAATATCGCCATCATCCTGTTGCAAATTCAAAGTGACATCCTCAATTTCTTTGTCACCAGCTACACTTGTGCTGCTCATCCACACATTTTCAGAAATGGTGAAAGGGGGCTTCTTTATGAGTACTGTATCAGAAAGGCTATGCTCACACATAGCACTCGTGGATAGACTCTCGTCAGGGACTTGTGACTCTTCTGAACACACAGTTTGTTGTACAGCCTTACTGGGAAACATAGCCGACTGATTCACACACACAGAGGTCTCACTTACCACTGATGCACGCATCAGTACAAGATGAGTCCCGCATGCATGGCTAGAGACACCTAATGCTACTGCGCTGCACACGGACTACTAATGCATATTTGCCTTGCGTAGCAAAACATACGCACGGGAAAAGTTAAGGTAGCACTCGACCGGTCGTAAGTTGCTGAAGCCTGTCATACTATATGAAAGTCCATGCATCCATACACACTGAATACAGCCATCAGCTGATGCGTCATTTTAATCAATGCACATGTGCGATTAATTAACACATATAAGGATCACCTACTTAAAGCTATCGCTTTATGCTTTTAAATAAAATACATTCATCATTGTCAAGGTAGCATTTTCTTTCACTTATTTATATTTATTTTCAAAAAAGGAATAATGTTACATTTATATATTTTGAATTTTAAGTGTTAAACTTATTTAAACCAGTATGCAGTTGTTTACCAATTCATTCTACATGACTAATTGTTTCTTAATTTAATATAAAAAATAAGAAATTATTTTGAAATAAAACCTGCAAAGCAAATATTTTATGCAGGATTAGATTTTTACAATTTATATATTTAGTTTTTTGTATTCTTTTTTTGTTGTTTATTACACAGTTAGAGTTGTATTGTCTTTTCTCTTCAAAGAATTAATTGATAGTCTAAAAAAAACAAAGGCATGCTAGTTAATACATTTCTAAAAGTAAAACAGCAATGTCTACATTGCTAAACATTTGGCTGAATCTCTATTAAAAATAAGTCCCCAAATTCAAGCACAATTCAAGGGCCATATCCTTGGTACTTTCTTACTTATACGCACGGCATACTTCACACGGAAAAACAAGAACGAGTGTGTGGGTGTGGTTATCTGCAGCCGCTACTACCCTTGCATCACACTTGCGTATATTTGCGATGTATATTTTTAGCCAAGCACGCAATTTCAATCATAAGTGTGAAGCAGGTCCTCAATGACAAGGTCTTACGTTGTCATGACAGACAGAAGAAGATGCCTCACTGACAGTTGCAGAACTTTTACTCATAAATAAAGACAAGGACATGAATCTTTCCTTGAAACAGTGTGTATAGAATGGAATGTTGCCAATTTTATGTTTTTCTTCAGTAAACTTTCCTGTTATTAGAAGTGTTTTTTCCTGTGAGTCTGTGATTTTTTTGTGAACAAGCTCTCTGCCTTGTCCCTGTGTTAAGGATTCTCCGTAATGTTTTGAATGCTTCTTGCCTGTCCCTGTTTTGTCTTGTGTTTTGTTCCCAGTCTTTTCTTGCTTCCCTCCATTGTCCCTTTTGGAGTTTGTATTCTTGTTTTTCTCATAGTCCTTATATTGTCATCTGGTGTGTGAGTCCATGCTTTTTCTACCTTGCCATATGTTTCACTTGTTGTTATCTAGTATAAGTGTCCATGCTATTTCTAAATAGACACATAGTCCAACTAATACTATCTGATGTTGTGTCCATGCTTTTTTCTAGCACTTGTTTCTATGACTATCTGGTGTAGTGCACCTCTATCCCACACTACCTCTTCACTATGGACCTGATTCACACTTAACACGCGATAGGTTCCTAAATATACGCAACTAATAGCAATGAAACACCCTCGGCATGCCCCCGGCTTTAAGGTTCTTATGTGACTTCCGAGTGCCATAGGGCACCCTTAACTATAGTTTCGCATTTCAATGCGTAGGGCATCTATTTAGGAATGCAAGAGCATAACCGCACCATCGTTGCGTGATTTAAATGCCTCCCTCCACCCATTTCAGCGTATCGTCCTATTTAATTATTCATAGAACGCCCATTTCTGCGGATGTTAATGCGAACCTTGAGACTTTAGGTACGCAGTGCATAAGTAAGGAATTTACGCACTTAAGTCCAACGTTAAAAGCGTAGAAAAATTACTATGCATGCGCAGTCGATTCGTTCTTTAAAATACGCACCTAAAATCCGAAGAGTGGAATTTGACAACTTAACTCCAATGCAAATAGCGTATAAAAAAGTTAACACGCTTGTGCATTTCATCCGTTCTTAAATATATGCACCTAAAATCGGAAGACTTCTTAAGTGTGAATCAGGTCCTATGTTCCTATTTATTTTTGTGATGCCATATCATCTCTGCCACCTTCCTGGTTCTCAGCCAACAGGGGCTGCCGGCTAGGGCTGCAACCTGCTAGGGACCTGCAGCCAAGCCTGTCGACCGCCATCAGGGGCTCCAGTGAAGACCTGGCTCTCGGTTAGACTCTGTTCCTGGACTAGGACTCTCTGTTATTGTGGCTACCATAATATGGGTAAATTGACTCAACTCAGTATGTATGATCAAAATCATCTATGGACCAGGTGATGACAGCTCTCAAGTGGAATCTTGATCCCTGACCCATATTGTGACTTCCACATGCACACCTAAGTCTCACATAACATAATGAAACATTTCAAACATAAATATAACAGTAAGACACCCATCCATAACTACACTGTGAAGGCAGGTTAGGAGCCACAAGCATAAAAAGTCATTGCTTTCTTCCTGCTTCCATCTATCTGTTACATGCCGTCAGAACGGCAGAGATCTCACCCCTGGGCAGCGCTCTCCTTCCCTGCATGCCGTCAGAACGGCATGCAATCTTCTCCCCGCATCTCACGCTGGTCTCCGTCTCCCAGCGTGGCGCCAGACATCTCTCAGCATGCATACCGTCACGGGGGCGTGGCGGTATGCAAATTAGCCATGTGGAGACAGCGCTGCCGGATAGACGGGCGCTGATCTCCTCACTGCCTTCCTGAGTCCTGGTGGTTGCCAGGGGAACACCAATTTTTTCTTTCCTCTGCCTATCCTATCAGCAGCTGCCAGCTCCTATTTAAGCGCCCCCAGCACTTTCTCCCAAGCCGGTTATAGTTTATGTTCTCAGCTACTGTGCCTGCTATTTCTCTCTCTCTCTCTCTTGCCTTGTGCTTTGTTCTTTGATTCTGAGTGTCCCATCGTTGCTCCTGCCTTGTACCTTGCTCCTTTTAACCCTTATATTTTTTGCAAAATTACAGAGACCACCATTGTGGAAATTTTATTTGTGGAAGATGGACTTGTGCTATCTTGCTACGGGCACTTGTCATCCTAACTGCTGGGCTAGAGGCAATTTGGAGACCGGGGAACAAACGGAGAAAGGAGTGTGTACTTGCAGCTAAGTGCTGCAGGTCTGTGACGGCTGAGAGACAATAACTACTGTGGATCCGATTATCTGGTATTACGGACGGTGGCCACCGAAAATACTGTCTAATGATCTACTAACCTTACAGTGGAGGCTGGATATCAATTACCAACGTCCCGAGGTTCGGGTAATACCCTCTCCTTTTTTCCCTGTCATTTGACAGTCACATAATTTTTTGCAATATAACCGGTTGAAAATTGCTCCATTGAAATCGTGATACAAATAACTGCCTAGCTTGTCAGCAATTACAATTGAATTACATCAACGTGCCCATATATTTTATACAACCTGCTCAATTACATAGTGCAATTATTGATGTTTAATCCACTTCCACTTATTTTAATGTTTATTTTTATGGTATAATAAATGTGTTACTTTTTACTCTGGGTTGCCGTTTTTTCCGTTTCTTTTTTGCTTCTTTTTTACCTTGGTATTTAGGGGGTATTGCAATTTCCCCCCAAACAGCAGCTTTTTCTCCTTTAAGCACCAGGATTCGATATATTTTATTTTTAACCCTTAGTGTTCCATTGCCTCTTCTCCCACCTTATTGTGCTGCCCACTTGGTATTTACCTTGCCTCTCCTGTGTGATAGTGTTTGTTAACCCCCTTGGGGGTTCCCGCTGTGTGACTGAGTGTGTGATTGCCCCAGTAAGTCCAGTGTGTCCTGTTTGTCCCGTTACTTCCCACTTGTCTATCTGTCATTGTTTATTGTTCTCTGTTGTTTGTTACAGGCCAGGCTCTGCCGGCCTGTCTCTTCCCATTTCCTCACATCTGTTCTTCTATCTCTTCTCCCGGGTGTTGCCACGAAGGCAGCGCCAGACTATCCTCACCTTCAGAGGCTCTAGTGAAGAACACAATCCTGCTAGACTCCGCGCCTTGATCGGTTTCATCCGCCACGCTCCCAAGCTTCATCCAGATCCTGTTGCCTGCATCGTGTGGGACAACCCACAGTATCTCTGGACCCAAATTAACTCTCCGGTACCTGCTCCTGCTCCCCATCACTACCAGGTTCGTAACACTATCACATTAACTTAATTGTAATTAAAATAAAAAATAAAAAATAAGCAAACATAACTTCTACCCCCAAGAAAAAAAAATTACACAATCCTTCTTTTAAATCGAATTGCTGTAACCATTGATTAAAATGCTAACACTTCATCAATACATTTATATCTTACACCCACTCACTGTCAGATAGCTAATCAATAGAACCAACTAAATTACAGTAAAGCAAAACAGCTTTGTTTAGTTTTTAAAACTGCTTTAATATATTTTCTGTCTTGGCAGCTTTCTGTCCCTTCTTTTTACAGTTAACGTCCCTATATTGAAATCTACCTGCAGATTTGCACAAAGTCTGGGATGGTTGATAAATATGTCCATTAAGGATACTTGAATAATCCATTTATAACTAAGACCATTTGGCTAACATTTGACACTTTTACTACGCACAGTAAACTGCAAGGGCATAGTCAGGCTATATTATATGCCACCCCTCTCTAGGCTACATTAGATGCTTATACTTTCCATTAAATAGCATTTCATAGTAAGCTATTCACAAGATAATCAAGTCATAATGCTGTTTTCAGTCTGCAGTATAAATAACTGAGAGAATATATTAAACATCAATTTAAACTCAATTTTGTCAGTAATATACCTTTAATGCATATTTAAAATACAATAGCTACATGCATTTTAACTATGATATGTAAGCACTATTTATGTATTTTCTGAAATTCAATATACAACTTTCAGAAAAATCCCACATATTAAACAATAACACCTATATGGTATGTGTTGTAAATGTTGCATAATTATTCAATATAACCAAAAACAACAACTATATTTCTACTTCAAAATTTAAACTCCAGAGCTGGTTGTGCAGCTAAAGATCAGTGAACTAGCCATCATCTACCAGCTCATGATAATACCCATTACACATGTCTATACCACTTGCCTACTATGCCAATTATATTACTGGGAGAAATGCTACACCCTATTTCTTGACATAGGGCCTGATCCAGAGCAACGCTCGCAAGCGAGCGTACGACGAGCGTATGCGAATTTTCGTCAAAAAATTCGCAATGCGCATGCCCAGTATGACAGGTTCCGGTCGCCCGCGCGTCATGAGCGAATAGCGGGCGTATCGTTAGCGTATTTTTCGCTCGCCGGGCGTATTTTTTTTACGATGGTCGGCTGGGCGCCCGTTTTACTACAGGGAGGCGGGGATAGCCATTTAAATTGTACAGTATGGGCGTGCTAAGCGTATTTTCTCAGCGTATTTTCTGCGAATTTTCGTACGGCCGACGGTCGTACCCAGTGTAGGGTATAGCCGCCGTAAGCAGGGATTTTACTATGGGAGTGCTAGGGGCGTGTAGGTTGATACGACGAGCGTACGTTCGCATTCGCCCGTCGTGCGAATTTTCGTAGCGCTGGATCAGGCCCATAATCTTTAAACAGTTTATATACCAATTTAACCCAGTGTTGACAATATTTTGGTTTTCTTATGCCCATTAATATTCTAACATCTTTGTCTACTTTTTTTTGGGTTCTCCAGGACAGGGCCTGGGTATCCAGGGCAGCTGTCAGAAGTTGTGGAGCCCAGGACACATCCGCGGATCCCGTTCCTACTTGACATAATCTGTGATGTCACATGGGTGGGGCTCCATGGACCTGCATTTACAGCTGTCTGGCACACAGGGGATTTTTTCCCTGCGCCTTGGCCCACTAATGATGGCGGGCCCCATCAACTGCGGGCCCAGGACAGTAGTCCTGGCTGTCTTCCCCTTATGGTGGCCCTGTCTGTATCAGTTTGAGACTTATGAAATATAAAAGAAAGGAGCGGATCTTTCTTTTCAAAACCCTGCTGATCTTTTTGGGAAACAATTTGAAAGTGAACAAACAGAATGAGAGTTTACTGGTGATGCAACCCTCCCCCGCACCGATGGGCTGCCTTTAGAAATATTGACAGCCGAAAGATTCTTTTTAGAATTTTTTTTTTTTATGAATGGGTGAGTGTGCCAATTGGCATACTCACCCATTCATTTTCACAGGACCAGCCGCACCCGCCGCAGGCCTGCTGCCGACTGCTTCGGAGAGCTGAGTAGGGACTTTTAGTGTTAGGGAGGGTTAGTGCTAGGTTTTTAGGAAGGGAGGGTTAGGTTTTAGGTCATAGAAGGGGAGGGTTAGGGTCAATCTACGGGGGGGAGGGGTCTTAGGGTTAGGCTATAAAGAAGGGAGGGTTAGGGTCAGGCTGCGGGGAAGGGAGGGTTAGGGTCGGGCTATGGGGAAGGGATGGTTATAGTTAGGCTATTGGAAGGGAGGGTTAGGGGAAGGGTTGGGTTTAGCTTTTAGGCATACCTATCGTAACACCGCATTCGGTGCTCCGGGGATCAATAGCTATGCCTCATCGATGCATAAGCAATCGATATCGGCTGGGAAAGAATCATCTGATTACTACAGCAGAGCTGCGGGGACAGACTCCTACAGCTCTGATAAAGTGACCCCTTATCCTACATGCAACTGAGAGCAGAGAAAGCCACATCCCTTCATGAGACAAACCGCCCCCTTCACAGGTGTACCTATTTTCCATTTTAAAAACTTGTATGGTATGGTGATGTTTCCTAGCTCCCTTAAACACAGTTTCAATATTGAATCTGTTCAGTATTTGTTTCCTCTTTTTTTGTGTCGTTGCGCTCTGTGGATCAGATGCTTTGTCTCCTTTCTGCCCTGTGTCTTCCTGCCAATTGCTTAGTTCTTTCGTAGCTGCTCCTGTTTGTTTTCTATCACATTGCACTCAGATGGCACCATGTGGGAATTTTTCTTGTGTTGACCTGTTATGAATAATATTTACCTCAGTAAATTAATACAGAAATAAAAAATAGTGAGAGTAAAAGAGAGTAATGGTGTGCTTCTGAAAAGCCACTGGGTTTCATTTGGTAAGAAAAACATAAGCAAACAATTGTCTGAAATACTGAAGATGGGCTCACAAATGTAAACCTCATATTTAAACAATGTGAAGAAGACCCCAATCTAATAATGATAGGAGACTTTCGTCTGCTATGTCCATCAGTCTTCTATCAGTCTGTACACGCACAGTATGAATAATGAATTATGCATTGGAAAGAAGCCACCGATGCTGCGCAGCATGCACAATTCACTATCTGCACGATGTACCATGTGTACGGGATATGCATATTGGGTCTGATCCAGAACTACACCCGCGGGCATATTTACGCCAGAAGCAATCTTAATTTCGGCAGTTAGTACATTCTGCACATGCATCCAGCAGCTGTTTCCTGTTGTAACTTGTGTGGGCCATAATCTTGAATAGGTCGTCCGTAACATTTTCGTATTTTCCTATAATACGCCAGCCGTAAATACACTCCACTTACACTATGTAGGCGGGGGGGGGGGGGCGTTTAAA
>WWET01002184.1:181586-207809 GCA_011038615.1 Limnodynastes dumerilii
AAAGACACAGTACATATCTGTCTCCAGGCATCCCTGAGGAATGTTCCTCCGCATTTGGAAATGTCAAGATTCTGGCACTGGTATACACTAATTAATTCCTCCTAACTGAATATATTTGCCATTTTGGTACATTTTACTTCATTGAACCATGATATCAAAGTACGTGTTATGCTGCTGACAAAGTGTTCAGAGATGTCCTTTCCTGTAGTGAGAGTCTTTATTTGTTTCAGTGCTTACATTTATTGTACCCTGTAAAAATTACCTTGGTGATGTAATATAGTAATTTGACTTTCTATTGCACACACTGAAAAACACGAGTAAAGCTAATCAATTTAATTTATGGTACAAACCTATAACATTGTAAAGGCATAAGTATCAATAAATGATATATATGATTAGTTACACAGTTTACAGCATTTTTCCAGCATGAAGATATAAAAGTTCAGTCAAGATAAAAATGTGAGTTTTTTTTTTTAGTTAATTCTCCTCCTGATTTCTCATAATCAGCATGCCTGTGTCGTGCTATGTTACTGAGCTTGATATCAACATATGGTTCCGCTGGTTGAGAGAAATGCCAAGAAATGTGTGATTGGAAGGTGTTTTGTTATTTTTTCTTGTTATTCACTGGACACCCTCAGAAAGTAATCATATCCAGCTAAGAACAATGGGCTTGCAATACGTTTAGTCGCGTAGCGTATTTACGCGTGCGTACCTTCTATACACTCCCCTTGTCACACCCCTTGAATGTATGTATTTTGTCCGAGATCCGCTTTCCAAACCCTACCTTAACTTTTGCCCACATAACTGATGTCATCCGCACACGTACGTATGTGCAACACGTATTTACGCAGCTAAGCACGCCCATACCGTACACTTTAAATACAAACCCCCGCCTACATAGCGTATTTCAGACGTATTTTAGAATCACGTAAAAATTGCCATGCCCACACGTAAGGATTTACGTGACACATACGTGAATGGCCCATACGGTCACATTTACGCTACGTTACGGAGGCGCATGCGCAGTACTTAACAAAACGCTCACAAGCGTTGTTCTGGATCTGGCCCAATATCCATAAAAAACAATAAGTAGAGAATGCAAAAACAACCTTTTTAGATTCTAGAAGGAACAAGAAAAGCAGAAAGTTTTACTTATTTAGTAATACTACAATTTCATTGCTAAGAGATTTAGTATTTTGTTACATAATCTTTAAATAAATTTAGTGGTAGACACTAAGGGCCAGATTTACTAAGCTGCGGGTTTGGAAAAGTGGAGATGTTGCCCATAGCAACCAATCAGATTCTAGCTGACATTCTCTAGTATGTAATAGGCAAGTGAGAGATAGAATCTGATTGGTTGTTATGGGCAACATCTCCACTTTCCCAAACCCGCAGCTTAGTAAATCTGGCCCCAGGGATTAATATTATGAGAGGCTGAGGGGCCTCTCATGCGGGAGATTTGCAGACTCTTCCGGGAGAATCAGAAACCCTGACTTAATTCCCTGTGGTGAAGTGGATATTTATATTAGACAGTATGGAAACATATTAAATAAAAGTGAATACAGAGTTATAGTTTTTATATTAAATCAGTAGTAAATAAGCCTTGTGGTATACTACAGTATACAACCTTTCTTTGAGTACTGTTAATTCCCTAACATAGGGCCTGATTCAGACTTAAAAAAGTGCTTAAAATAAGAGAGGAAAGTCACTCCTGGGCTAAACCATGCAGATTTCAGGGGGAGTCAAATTAATTGTATTCTTTGCATGCAGGGGAAGGGGCCATACGCCCGCACAGGGGGAGTGTCGGGCCAGAGCACCGATGTTACGCTGAGCGCTACAGCGCTCAGTGTAACATCGTAGCTCTGGATCAGGCCCTAAGTCACTTCCCAAGGATCCAGACTACCGACTTTTCCCTGTCTTTTGCATCTTGAATTGGATTTAATTTGTTTTTGGGTTCTGCACTGGCATACACGCTTGTACTACCCAACTGCTATGCTGTGTGGCGTACTAACGAACTGCACACTAGTGCAGACTGCTGACCCAATAACATTTTAAGTTTACACAAGTGAGAAATCGTAAGGTAGGGTACAGGTCACAGAGAAATTTACAGGTCAGAAAGCTAGCTTTTTCAGAAGTCCAAGTTTCTGCTCAGTTTTAAAGAAAAATATATGTTTATTGCTTCTCAGTTCATATTGAGTCTGGAAATGGTAACAAAGGGCCTGATCCAGAACAACGCACGCTTGCGAGCTAACGCTGATCATAAGCGTAAAACGCACTGAGCATGCGCCTAGTGACAACTTCCGGTAGTAACACACTGATTTTCTTAGCGGCGATTCGGGCATCCATATACTTTGCGTTTTTACCGACGAAGGGGCGTGTTTATAGTTCGTATGGACACTGGAGTTAAGGAATGTAGGCGGAGGGAGCCATTTCAATCTTACAGTATGGGCGTGCTAAGCGTAGTTTATACGTAATGAACGTACAGACGGCCGCGGGAACGGACACAAAAAGTTAGGGTAGGGATTGCCGAGTGTGTGGAAGCTAGGAACTAGGTACGAGCAAGGGGAGTGCCTATTGCCGTGCATCGGTGGTACGTATGGCGATAATACGCTACACACACCAGCATAGGTTCCTTTTATTATAAATTAAATAATTGTGAGCGTAAAGAAGAGGCACGTAGCAAGAAAGTGATTACCTACTAGAGAATGACATTTCTATTGCAATCATTAGTAAACTGATGGTTGTCTCCAGCATTGGTACCATTGAGTCCAGGCCTGGTCATCCTGTGGCTCTCCAGGTATTGTGAAACCATGAGTCCCAGCTGCATAATATGACTGCATGACCATAGGGAATACCTGACAATACATACTGGGACTCATACCCTGACTGAGACAATGGGCCTGATCCAGAGCTACGACCGCAAGCGAGCGTACGCTCATCGTAAGCGAAAATTCGGTAAAAAATTCGCAACGCGCATGCCCAGTATGACAGCTTCCGGTCGCCCGGGCGTCATGAGCGAATAGCGGTCGTATTGTGAGCGAATTTTTCGCTCGATGGCCGTGCGTTCAGTACGATGGTCACCTGGGCGCCCGTTTTACTACAGGGAGGCGGGGATAGCCATTTAAATTGTACAGTATGGGCGTGCTAAGCCCGTACGCTCAGCGTATTTTGTGCGAAAATTCGTACGGCCGACGGTCGTACCCAGTGTAGGGTATAGGCGTCGTAAGCAGGTACTTTACTATGGGAGTGTTAGGGGCGTGTATGTTTATTCGCACGGTCGAACGTACGCATTCGCTCGCCGTGCGAATTTTTGTAACGCTGGATCAGGCCCAATAACAATAAGTGGGCGGGGCGGTGCAGCAGCAAACTAATCCTGCAGCCCTTAGAAAGGTGCTGCTTATTGATGCGAATCGGGAAGATGCAAGATGCGGTTATTGGGCCGTATTCACAGATCCGTTATAAAAATACGCAATTATACGCACTCACGTAGCAAGGCAACACTCATGACACTCCCCGCCAACTGACGGGTTGTCATTGACTTATGAGTGCCATAGGGCACCCTTATGTCTACATGTGTAGTTAGAGGCGTATGTCACGGTATGAACGTGCGTATCTATCTAATCGCGCCCTCAATTGCCCATTTAAATGCATTCCCCTGCCCTGTCTCACGTAACTTTGAACGTACGGATCTCAACCATGCCCCCCCCCCCGCACGTATGTCCCCAAGTGCGATTCACAAGCACGTGCCTAATGGACTTCCATGCGTAATATCAACGTAAACAGCGTAACTTAAGTTACTACGCATGTGTAGTTGCTCCGATCCTAAAAATACACACGTAACTCCACGTGAAAACGGATCTGTGAATACGGCCCATTATACCCTTTGCATACCCTCCAACTGTACCTATTTAGCAGGTACAGTACCAGTTTTTAATGGTCTGTATCGGCTAAAAGGGCTCCTGTACCGGATTCTGGCACCAGCTGTTCCCTCCACCCTATACTCCTTTTCCAGCTCTTCTGCATCTGATCACTATAGCAGAGCTGCAGGGACCCTCTCCTGTGAGTGCTTAGCTCATATGATAAGGTGTAAATGAGATTTTACACCTTATCATGCATGCAAATGAGAGCAGATGAAAGCCACGCCCCTTCACAGGACTAGCCACGCCCCCAAGTGTACCGATTTTCTATTATAAAATGTTGGAGGGTATGCCTTTGTTAGTTGTTGGCACAAGAATATGTGCTAGTTAAGGGCAGTAGGCCCGTATGTTAAGGGAGTTGCTAGACCTTTTCTGTGTCTGACACCTCTTGTCTTTGATGGATATGTTAGCTGGCAGATAAGTGGAAGAATCTACTATGTTTATGTGCAGGTACACTGGATATGAAACACAACAAGCAAAGTGACAATTGCTTAGTGTTCATTATAACTAGATAGGAACCTGAGGTGGGTGTTGCTTTGTGTTCCAGCACACAACATGTACCAACTACTTTGTTAATGACATTCAGAGGACACATAAAGGTTAAGTAATATCAATTAAAGATTTTTTATAGTGCCAGGCACAAAATAAATAGGTCTAAAATAATAAGTACAAAAGAATCACCACATTGTGGTCCTTTAACTTTGCCAGACCATTAAAAAGAGAATATTTGTATGCTGGGTACAGATGTAGACACCCTACTGCTAAAAACTATTTTCACAAAGCTCCCATTCCCAGTCTGACTTACTTCTAGCAGATAAATAAACACTCCAGCATAACATTTGGCTGGTGCAACCATGCTACTGTGGACCTGAAACCATAAAACATTCATAAACTATAAAGACAAGTGAGCCAGTAAAGTACGAAAGAGATCTAAAGTGCAGTTTATTTTTGACAAATCTTTTAACTGTTTGCAAACCACAAGATGTACTAAAGATAAAACTGCTTTAAAAAAAAAAAAAAGGTTGGAAAAACTCTGTATAAATATTGCTACGTTACACATTGTCATATCAAGATGTTTACGTGACAGGAGTGTAAACTGAGATTTATAAAATTGTGGTAGTATTATATAACAGTAAACAGGTTTAGTTGTAAGAAAAAACTAAATATCATACAAACACAGCGAGAAACCTTTTAAATTCACAATACTGCCTTTTACAAAAAGGTTCCTTCATCCTTCTAATAGATAACTCTTTTTGACATGGACAATACAGACAGGTATTAAATGCTCTACTTCAGTATCATCTCAGTAAAGAATATCATTTCATTAATAAAGACAAAGGGCCTGATCCAGACTAATGCTCTAGCGCTGTGCGTACTAACGCACAGCGTATCCTACATGCACTCCCCCCTGACACTCCTCCAGTCCGGGCATAATTACACTCTGTTACGCTGGCTGAAGGCTACCCTAACTTCAGCTGGCGTAATAAGAGTGTAATTACGCCTGAAACTGACCTTAACTCACTAAGCCTGCCCTCCCTGTCTCATTACGCTACCTCCTCCCGCCTTCCTTCCCTAACTGTTGCGTAGTTACAGCGAGGAACGCCCCCTCAACCATAACTACGCAACAGTTAGGCACACCCGATCCAGACTAAAGGTTTACCTTAACTACGCCGGGCAACATGTGCCCGGTGCATGCACAGATCGGCTAAACAGCCGATCTTACGCATATGCCTGCCGTAACTACAGCGGCGAGCGTTAGTCTGGATAAGGCCCAAAGGCCCTAAATCTCACTTAAGTAATTGCTGAATTACCGTGCATGTTTTTACGATTAGTTAAACTGCACATGCCCAGAACCCAAATATATACGCACGGACACCATGGCCGACTGATTCAAATACACAGACATCTTACTTAGGAATGATGCACGCATCGGCACGGAACAAGTCCGCATGTGCGCTGGAGGGTCAAGACTCTTAATGCAAATGTATCAATAGAAATGTAGTACTGTGCGCTCACAGATGTGTGCAAAATACAGAAACTTTTCATATAAACAAGGTAAAATAAAACCACGAATTGTAAAATAAACGATACAATATTGTAAATAACACAACGCAATGTGTCAATCCAAAGGGAGAGTCCTATGATGATGGTGACACTAGCTATGATCAACTGTAATTGTCAGGCTCAATATTATAGCGACACTCCAAACAGTGCATCCACAATGTGGGTCAAAAAGCATAGACAGTGAGTATAATAGGTCTCCTGGTGCACAGTCCTAGTGCCGCCGCAATATAACGGATCCCTTGAATGCAAAAAAAGAAGAAGTTCAAAGATGTTCAACGGGTCACACCACATTGTTGTTTAAGGTTTTGTAATGGTCAGAGCGCGGGAAGGTTCTAACATATTGTATTTTTAGGGGTAGGTAGAATCCCCTTGTTTAGTACCACCCTACAGCTCTTTTTAGCGCTAGGTTTTCTCTCTCCTCTTTTTTGGAATAAAATATTAATTTAGAAAATTAACAAAAGATTATCATCTACTTCTTAACAAATATTAACTTTTCCTTCTTCTCAACCAGAATAATTAAGTTGACACATACAGAAATACAATTTAAACTTAATATAGTTACTATTACCTAACATTGTTTACAAAAGATGAAATGTAATTTTATGTTAGAAAAACAGATAAAGAGTATTTTGAACAAAGTCCCTTAATATTAAACACCTCTAATTGACCGCAATGTTTCCTTCACCTCTCTTCCTCTATCGTCAATTTCCAATGTTCTTTTCCTATATCCTCATTGTATCTCCACATACGATGTTATGCTCTCTGCTACAGCAACTGGCCTGCTTTTCTGTCACTCCCCTGCTCACTGTCACTGACTCTCTTTCCAATCCACTGCAATTCAGCCTCCACGATTCTCTCCCTCTCACCAACCACGACGTTACACTCTCAGCCTCCACAATTGATCTCCACCTTCGACGATCCTTCGCTCACTATCACCGACTCCCCTCATGATCCACTCATCCGTCACTTTTGTCAGCGCCTTTTCTCACTCGAACCGCCTCCCATAATGCGCTGCCACTTTCTTTTAATCTGCACCGCTAACTCCTTTTCTCCTTTCACTGTTGTTACTTTATCAGCCCGCTACAATGTGACTTTCCTTCTCTCCATCACTAATAATCTCCCTCTCCAACTCTGCTCCAATGACACATCCACTCTCTAACACTGCCACTACCAACTGTCCTTCTAACAGACTCAACCTACGCACTTAACTGTTATTTCCCCAGATCCTTCCAGAAAAACCCCAGCGTGCAACTCAATCCATTTCGCGTCAACTATCTGTTGCTTAGCAACCACCCCATGTTACTCTGTACTCAGCACCAAATAGGAGACCCACACTTCCATGCACAGTCCCACGAGAAAACACACACCCCACATTCCAACAACCCCCCAGGGGCACCAGATATTTAATTATAACTCATTTATTTCAACACTTGTTTTATTTATATTTACCGTATATACTCGAGTATAAGCCGACCCAAATATAAGCCGAGGCACCTAATTTTAACACAAAAACCTGGGAAAACTTATTGACTCGAGTATAAGCCTAGGGTGGGAAATGCAGCAGCTACTGGTAAATTTCAAAATAAAAATAGATACCAATAAAATGTCATTAATTGTATCATCATGTGTATCCAGCACCCAGTATCCAGTGTGCCCCTCTGTGTGTCCTGCCAGTCAGTCTGCCCCCTCTATGTGTGTCCTGCCAGTCTCTGCCCTTTCCCAGCCTGGTTGAAACATTGAACTTACCTCATAGTTGCCCCTTAATGCAGGCCTCCATATCTGCCCCTTTAATGCCTGCCTCCATATCTGCCCCTTAATGTCAACCTTCATATCTTCCCCTTAATGCCTGCGTCCATATCTGCCCCTTATTGCCTGCCACCATATCTACCCCTTAATGTTAACCTTCATATCTGCCCCTTAATGCCAGCCTCCATATCTGCCCCTTAATGCCTGCCACCATATCTGCCCCTTAATGTCAGCCTTCATATCTGCGCCTTAATGCCTGCCTCCATATCTGCCCCTTAATGCCTGCCTCCATATCTGCCCCTTAATGCCTGCCTCCATATCTGCCCCTTAATGCCTGCCTCCATATCTGCCCCTTAATGCTTGCCTCCATATTAATGCTAGCCACCATATCTGCCCCTTAATGCTAGCCACCATATCTGCCCCTTAATGTCAGCCTTCATATCTGCCCCTTAATGCCTGCCACCATATCTGCCCCTTAATGTCAGCCTTCATATCTGCCCCTTAATGCCAGCCTCCATATCTGCCCCTTAATACCTGCCACCATAGCTGCCCCTTAATGTCAGCCTTCATATCTGCCCCTTAATGTCAACCTCCATTTATTTATTTTCTCACTTACCTTTGATGTCTTCTGCCTTTCCCTCTGGCGGTCCCTGCGTCTGTGTCAGGCTCTCCCCGCAGCTGTGCCTCTGGCTCTCTCCCTCGCGTTCCACGCTGCACAAAGACCCGCACCGTGGGGAGACAGCCAGAGACAGAGCTGCGGGGAAGAGAGCCTGAAAAGACGCAAGGACCGCTGGAGAGACAGCAAAGGTAAGTTAAATGTAGGATCCATTTTTTTTTGTCATCACTCAAGTATAAGCTGAGGGGGGCTTTTTCAGCATAAAAAATGTGCTGAAAAACTCGGCTTATACTCGAGTATATACGGTATATTTAATTGGCTCTATATAACCTGCCTACATTATATATTAAAGGTTTTTTATTTTGTTATAACTTTATTTACTTTTTTCAGTCTATAGTTGATACAACTCACATGTGGCCTCTTACAGATTTTTTTCAGGACCACTTTAAGTTCCCATTCCACCCCTGGTCTTCTCTTACTTATTTCAGGCCATCCTGCTGCGTGTTTTTAATCAATGGCTGAAACAAATAAAAGTTTGTTTATTTCTTTCTATGCTGATTTTCCATTTTGTGCAAGACTTTAACCTAGTAAGGTGCCATTATTTGTTTTTAGCTTTTGAAGTTTTTTTATTTATTTTTATTTACTTTAAATTTTGTGAACAAACACCACATCACATTTACTTATATTTAACTGTGTTGGTTGTTTGTGTTTTTTATCTTTTCTATTGTTTATTTGTTAAATGTATTATGAAGGTCTCTATATGTAGTGGATCATTGTATTTCTAAATTTATGCAGTATGCGTTTATGTGTATTGTTAAACATGTCATGATCATTCCTATTTCAAGTTGTATTTTTTAATGATTACTTTTGTTTATATATGTTAATGAGAGTACAAGCTGTTTTTAGATTTAAAAAATTGTTTACTTTTCCAAATTCTAATCAGTGCATTTACTTCTTAATCTTTCCATAAGCAATTTTAAGCACCTTTAAAGCAGGACCGATTCATACCTAATAAAGTCTGCACGTACCTAATTATATGCAGGAAATACTTACGTCCTTATGTAGCACTCCCGAAACAGGGGGAGTAGTTCTTTATTTTTTCTGAATCAGTATTGTGGACGTTTCAGTATTTTACTGTGGAGGCTGGAGACACATGATGGGGAATACTGGAGAGGCTGGACACACATAATGGAGAATACTGGGAGGCTACAGATACATGATGGGGAATACTGGGGAGGCTGGAGACACATGATGGGGAATACTGGGGAGGCTGCAGATACATAATGGGGAATACTGGGAGTTAGAAAGACATGATCAGAATACCAGGGATGCTGCATACACATGAATAGGGAATGCTGGGAGACTCGAGAGACATGAATGGGGAATACTTTTCCCATCATTTTGATGGGAAGAAGAAGAAGAAGAAGAAGAAGAAGAAGAAAAAGAAGAATGGGCTTTTTAAATATTTCAAGTTTATGGATTTATTTTACTGATATCTTAAGTATTTTGGCTTCTGATTTTTAGTTAAATATCTTTATTCTAATTAGGTTCATAATGCCGACCTATCATATAGATCCCTATGTATGATTAAAGCTTTATATTAATACAACAGATACAATTCCATGTTATTGAAAACCTTATTCTTAAGCTGGCTACATTATACAGTAACTGGACCAACCAGCAAATTATTGACTTATCAACACAATTATGGAATTGTCTTTGGCATAGACCAGTTGTTAGATTGCAGACAAATTTGCCCATAAACACTTTCACCTTATTCTGAACAATCCCACTGCCGATGAGCAAATCTAATCCTACGAATTCTATTAGCCCCAAATAACATGTAGCATGTGTGCAGTATGCAATATACCTGGCAACCAGAGCATCATGTTTTAATTGCCTTACCATTGCAGTCTAATGC
Source organism: Limnodynastes dumerilii (assembly GCA_011038615.1). Lineage (NCBI taxonomy): Eukaryota > Metazoa > Chordata > Amphibia > Anura > Limnodynastidae > Limnodynastes > Limnodynastes dumerilii. Next base: position 191,851 of record WWET01002184.1, read on the forward strand.
CGTTTTCCACTTGTGGCCCCATGCATATACGGTTATTCCACCATACACCAATTTATTTCCAATATTTTTACATGCCAAGAAAACGGTCTCTTAAGAAATCACCACAGACCATTCATGCAGGATGCTCTCCATAAAGTACTGAAGATAACTACAAAATATTAAACTGAATCAAAATGTTATTACATTTCACTAATTTGAAAGACAACAGCTTGTTGTTTAATTGGCAGGTGCCAACACATGCAGAGCAAATGTTGTGGTTCAAAAATTTACAGTCACATTTCCCTTCATGTTTTGTGGAAATTGAAAAAGTAAAAAGGCCCATTGAAATATTTGTTGAGCGTATACTTTCTATAAAATTTATATATTTTTTTAGTTTACAATATTAATTCAGCAAGTCAATTGAAATATATTGTCTTTAAGTTAATACTTTACTTTGAAAAAGTCCGAAACGCGTCAGTACTTATTTATGACTGGAGCTTTTGGACATTGTGACCTGTTACTCATTTTTAATTCTTCAAAAAGGAAAATTGTCCTGGTACTTCACGCTTTTACTTTTTGGTAGAGCGTTCAGAAGGTGGCCACCTAGAGTCCAGATTCATTTTGGGACTTGCGATTCAATTACCTGAACTCTATTACCCAGAAGTCTACACTTCCCTGTTACTATCGATCGAGACACTAGACGCACTAACCTGACGGAATAGTGGATCAGCGGTCCCCTGGCGTTCACCACGTGGGGGGACGGACTCCTGAACTCCACCAAACGGTTTGCTACCATCGTGCTGTGTGTGATCGTAATTGTTTGAGGACATCAGCAGTGAGTAAATCTACATCTTTCAGTGCCTATAACATTCTAATAAGACTCAAAATATATATTATATATACCGAGGACCTGAAGTCACCGATCAATCAATAGTCATAATAATCATAAGCTCCGGTCTAATTTTAATACTGAATATATTTGTTTTTATGTACAATACAATAACTGTGGTTTAATAAATTTGTTACATTTTTTAGAGGTTGCCGTTCATTGTTATTTCAACAGAGCCTGTCAACTAAACAAATTAATTATAGTTTTTCCTTTTAAGATAACAACTGACATAGAGCGCTGCTGGTATATACTTAGATATATACAACTCTGGTTTTCTTCTGTATTTGTTTAGGGAGATTTGCAAACTCTCCCTTAGCAGCTGCCCCCTCTCTTTAGCGCCTGGGTATTTTTTGTATTTAAGTTAATACTGTTGCTAAACACATCTGTATATTTATATAAAAAAAAAAATAAAAAAAAAAAGAAAGGCTGTCAAGACCTTGTAATTGCACAATAGAATACATTCTTGCTGTTTGTCCAAGGGATTAAGTAGTTCATTGTATGTCCTGAGGGGACAGTAGAGGGCTTAATGCACACATATTGTTCAGAGTCAATCATATATAACATGTGTCGGCACCAAAACACTGCATAGACATTTCCTCACACAACAGATGGTTTATGTTTGTTCGCATTTTTGTAAAGAAAGTGCCCTCTTTGTTCATACAAGTTAAAGGCTTTCTGGCAGCAAGCTGCCAAAGCCTTGTTTATCAGTATAACTATCTAATTCAAAGCCACTCTGCTACAGAGTGTGCAAAGCATATAACAACTGTTTTAAAAGGTTATCAGTAATGCTTGCCAGTAAGTTATGTATAAATATATATATATCTGGTCATTCTCTTGGCTATTTTTAGCCCTTTCTATAGAGCTGCGTCAGCTAATCTATACCTGTACAATTAAGAGAGCTGCTTTGCTAATGGTTTTAGGCATAGTCAGGGAACATGAAATAGATTCGTATTACTTAAAAAAAAGCAAAAAAAAGAATGTGCTTTCCACCAGAGGGAAAACAGATTGTAAAACAGAAAAGAAGTTTTCCAATTGCTTATTTCTTTATTAGTTTACCTCTGTCCTCATAACATGAAAGACATTGGGATTTGTTTTTTTGTTTGTTTTTTTAACTTTCAGCAAATCTTAAATGTAATTAATAGAACAATTGAATTGCCCTCCTTGCACCCACAGAACGTTAAACTCTCACAGGCTGACAGCTTAAACAGCCCTTTGTCTATGAGTGAACACTGTTTATAATTATATTAGCTGCAACTGCTGTCACTGTATTTTTAAACTTTGTTCAGCACTCTTATACCCCTTTCTCTCCAAGCTAATGACCCGGGAATAACCCTGGCCGGATATCAGTGTGAATGGGTCAACCCGGGTCTGTTGCCCTGGGTCCGCAATCCTGCTCAATGCCAGGGTTATTTCCCGGGATACCCTAAGCCATGATGCAATATGAAAGGGGGAACTTTTCATAAGTAGCAAAATTGGGGGATGGGCTTCACTGTCTGCCTCTTAAGACACAGGCACAGTGTGAAAGGTGAATTCTGGGTTGTAGCTACAGTGTAAACAGCTGCAACAGGACTATAAGCAGTGTTCATTATCCCAAGTGTGATCCGGATTTTTGGTATGAAAGGGGCAATAGACTGAGAGGCAAGGGCTGTCCTATGCTGCTAGCCTCTGATATCTGCATGGGCTGAGCTTTCATTGCTGAGACGGTCTGTTTTAAAGTATATTTTTATATAATAAATTTAAATGGGTAATACTGAAGTTTTGTTTGATTTTGAATTTAAACACAAATAAAATTTTTATAATATGTTGTTACTCATGGAAGAAAAAACTTAAAAATGATTATCTATATTTAAAACCAAAACTGTACTGACCAAGGGGGTCAGCGATGTAAGCACTGCTAAATATTCACTACTTTCTTCTAATTCTCCTGGATCTTTCTTTGAAACTCTTGACCACTCACTTCTCATTCAAATGTAACAATTACTAAGTAGTGTATCTGAATGCTTCTCTGCCATTTCATTCTGCCATTTCAAACTCAATCTTTCAAAAACAGAACTAATAATTTTGCCACTTGCCAGTAAAAGCTACCACTCTGGTCTCTATATTTCTGTTGACAACACTGAAATTATCCCTACTCATAAAGATCACTACCTAGGTGTTATCCTTGAATTGTCCTTTGTTTCCAATAGAAGCTGTTTCTAACTTCCATTACATACATCTAAAAAACAATTCCAGAAAATGGAATTATCTCACACAACATATTGAACACACTCTCAATCTGCATAAATTATTGCGATGTTCTCCTTATTGGAGTACCACATAATAAAATTACCCCCCTTTCCCCTACAGTCTATAATACATGCAACAGCTAAACAGATTTTCCTTGCAAACTGCTCTTCTAGGGCCTCATTTACTAAAGTCTGTTTTGCCGAGATTAAAAAAAAAAAATGGCATTCACTAAGGTGCTCTTTTCTTAGGCGATTTTTAATCGCCGTCGATAACAGTCGCTTTAGCAAGGGGTAAATTGCTGTGCTATTCTATAGAAAAGGTGTATTTTACAAAGCAGAAGGAGGCTTAAAAGGTTATCAGAGCAGCAAAGGCACAAACTGAAGAAAAACTGACCCACTTGGTACAAAAAGATTCCCTGCCAAGAAAGAAAAAACTCCAAGCAACTCGTCCCAAGAATGATGACAGCTAAACGATGAGTGTTAAAATTTTTTATTTATTATATACAACACACAGTACATTACTACACATTTAGTATAGTACACGGTGGCCACCGGAGGTAAGTTAACACATTAGGGGGCATTGTTATGCAGTGTAAAGGTTTATTTTTGCCACACATGTATATTAATGTATTACTGTATGTTTTTTACACATTGTATTTTTTTTAGGCATCGGAGACAGCGCAGCATGTTTAGAGGGCTTAACATGCTGATGCTGATATTACTACAGGGCTCAGCAATGCTGAGCCTTGTAGTTCTATAAGCGCAGTCATGCTAAGCATTCCACACATGCTGCGCTGGCATTTTGTATAGAGAAAAATACGTCAAATATATTGACATGTGTTTTTCATGTACAGTGTGGGGCGCTTTCAATGAAAGCGCCCCACACAGAAGGCGTTTTAGTTTTAAACAATTTGCCGACAATCTAAAGGCGATTTAGACAAATCGCCTTTAGTGAATACGGTGATCTGTATTTTTTTAAAGGCAAACATCTGGACAAATTTTGGCCAGCGATGTTTGCCTGGTCGATTTTGTCAAAGCCCAAAGTCCTGGGACTTTGGCTTAAGTGAATACCACGATGGCAAAATCACTGCTAAAGTCCTGGGACTCTGGGGGAATTTGACAAAATTTACTTTAGTAAATGAGGCCCCTAGAGTAGATCCATTCTGTCAGTCTCTACATTGGTTGCCTGTATTTTCAAATACAAAATCCTTTTGCTAACTTATAAAATCAGTAATAAGATTGCACCTGCATGCATATCCTCACTCCCAGCTCACTCTCTCAAAACATCACAGGATATAAAGATCTCCTCTACACTAAATAAATGTTCTGATTCCGAGTTACAGGACCTCTCCTAGGTTGCACCCACTCTTCCTCACGCAGTAAGACTAACCTCTACTCTCCAAACATTCAAGCGCTTTCTTAAAACTCACTTCCTGAGGCAAGCTTTCCAAATTCTTCAGCTTACTTTGTGAACCCTATTTAGGCAACTGTATTAGCAGCAGACATTGGCCTATCTATAATGGGAACAGGGGGCCCCGTGGCACACACTCTGCACCAAAATCTTTATATATAAAGGGCTGGATCCAGAAAAACGTCCATCCCCCATAATACGTCCGTCAGATGCCGAAAATAGCTACTGCGCATGCGTAGTAACTAATTTACATCATCTACGTATCGTTTAGTTACGTAGATTGCGTATATGTGGTCTTTAAGAACACAGCGCAAGCAGGAAACCTATAGTGGTTTAACATTCTTTTACCATACGGACATCAAACATCAAGACCCACCCTGCCTTAAAACTTCTTTTGCATTCTTAAAATGACGATAGTTATAAAGTCTGTATTGGTAGGTTGACTTTCCGCCTTTGCTGAACATTAAAATAATAAACCTCTCCTACTTGTGAGCCCAACCCACTCCCCTGTCAGAAGTCTCTAAAGACGGAAATCTGGATCGAGCGGATTTTCGTTCCAGTCACAGGACCTGATTCACACTTAATAACTACACACCTAAGTGGCAAAGCAACTCCCATGACACGCCTCTCGTTCTTATGGTTCTTAGCTGACTTCCCCCACCCACTTTTCTTAACTTCCTTTTTATGGAGGACTGGCAAGCCCCTACTTACTTATCTCCCTAAGAACGGAGTCCGTGCATAATGGGTCCCATGCGTAATTTTGGGTTCAGGGCATGCACAGTTTATCCATTCTTAAAACATGCAGAAGATTCAGCTCCTTCTTAAGTGTGAATCAGGCCCACGGTGTTTGGATGCCATGTCAGCAGACATTTTCTGATGTGACCACTCTGAATGTGGCCTAAATGTTTTCATAATGAAAACACAGTTAGAGCATTCCTTATCAATGCCTGAAAGAGAGAAATATTAATATTTATAACATGTATATTTGGTCATATGTTCATACAGTTACCTATACTTACATTTTATCTCATTAAAACATTGTATTTATATATTCACACATCAAATTCTCTGTTACCTGATCTTACCTGAGACCAGGTGCTGCTTAGTTTGTGTGACAGGAAGAATCTTCTGGAACAATGCCATCTTTCTAATATAATAGGATATTGCCTCACCCACATTGTGTGACAATCAATTTTCTTTTTATTTGTAAATAAATCCATTAACAAATTTACAAACTCCATCCATTTACAAACAAAAGAAGAGACCAATACATGAATGATTTCCCAAAAAAAATATTTTCTATTATTGGTTAATAATTACTAATACAATAATAATATTAGTGATTGGTTCCTCGGTTCCTTTTTTTCAAGCTTTCTGACTGGATTTTGTTTTCTGTCTACCTGATCAGACAGCGCTATACCTCATCCAGATTTAAGTGAAATGACGCTTGTGGTCACAAAGTTGGATGGAACTACAATATAGGCATTTCCTCTCTATGGACCTCATTCATTAAGCTCGATTTGGGCTAAATTGCCTCAAATCGCGTGATTTGAGCTTAAAAAATTGCTGATCAGCATTCATTAAGCTCAAAATCGCGTGATTTGAGTGTGATTTCAAATTGCCATGGCAAACATCGCTGGACAGAAATCGTCCAGATGTTTGCCATGTAAAAGATTGGAAAAAAAAATCGCCCTATTCACTAAAGGCGATTTGAACAAATCGCCTTTCGCGTGATTTGAAATCACCAAAAAAACAAATTGCAGCCAGAGAGGTGCGATTTGTGGGTGATGTGCCGTCCCTGACCATCAAAAACACATGTCAATAGACTTGACGTGTTTTTGTGTGTTAAAAATCTAAGTGCTGCATGGCTGAAAGCGATAGCCATGCTGTACTGATAGAACTACAAGGCTCAGCATTGCTTAGCCTTGTAATAATATCAGGCACTCTTTGCTGGTAACATAACGATATAGAAACATAGAAACATAGAAAGTAAAGGCAGATAAGAGCCACATGGCCCATCTAGTCTGCCCATTTGTTTATTGAAAACTATACTGACCCTAGACCCTATTTACCCTCAATTTGGTTTACAATTTAGGATATCCTTATATTTATCCCAAGCATGTTTAAACATGGAGGTTCCCAGCGTCGTGGCAACAGGAGAAGATCCAGAGATCCGGAGCAGACACTTCAAGCAAGCTGAACCGAGAAGAACACAGACTACAATGAAGAAAAGAACGCTTCCCAAGATGCAGCAATATCGGCGCGATGTAATACGATTTGAAATCGCAGCTAAAAATCGAGTTTAATGAATGAGGCAATATGAGTACTGATCCTGTAGTCTACTCTGTCACCATTTTGCATTGGCTCGAGTCAGATAAGTTAAGGTAGCCCCTAGGGATCTGAAGTCCATCTACGCAAGGTAAGTGGATTAGATTGCTTAAGAATTGGATCTGAGGGTAATTATAATGGGCCTGATTCAGACTACTGTCCAACACCTGACTTCTGTAAGGTGGCTCGGGAGGAAGATGTAAATTGTACAGTGTGGGCAGGGTTTAAGAGTTAGTTGGCTGTATAGGACACTTAAGGTTGCCTTATGCACACAAGAGGGGGGAGTGGCAGGTGAGTCCACTCCCCTCTTCCGTGCTAACTGCCAGAACTCCGGAAAACATACGAAGGTCTAAATCTAGAGCAATAATAGTATTACTACAAATACAACAACTACTACTACTACTTATAATATACAATAAAATTATCATTATTGTTCTATTATATTATTATACTATAACACAGTTATAATAGTGACCAGATCCAGACCTCCACACGTTTTCCATATGCGTGGGGGTCTGTCATAAGGCAACTTTAAGCCACACTTGCGGATCAGCGGTCCATCCGCTCATAAATGGGTGGTGCACAAAGCACAGCCCCAGTGTTCTTAAATGCCCTCGTACAATGGGTGCCCTCCAGTCAATTCAGCCCACTTATGCACCTTGCATTATAATGCCTGGATCTGGTATATTATTATTATTATTATTATTATAAAACTTCATAAGATATAAAGCATTTTTATATCCAGGCCATTAACATATAACGTAAAAGATAATTTAAAACATACAATAAAAGAATAATTTTAGATCAATGAATAAAGATCATCTAAACTGTTAGTATGTTTCCTGGAGCTAGCCAAAAAGGGATAAATGATGTAATTATATTTGACTTTGTTAATGTATGCACAGCAAGCAGAATGTGTGCCAAATTGTGATAAAGAATAAAAATGTGCGTGAAAAAGCACAGCTCATTGTAAGCCTCTTAAATTATACTGCTCTCCATAATAGCAATTGCATATCAATGAACACGTGAAAGAATCTGGCAGAGAGAAGGCAGGAGCACTTGGGAAATAGGTCTTTTGATATGAAAATGTTATCCTCCACAAGATGAAACCTGGCAGGAATTCCTTAAACCATTTGTTAAGTCATATAATAAGGCTCATTTACAACCAGATGGTGCACAGCAAACCAGGATGTTATGTCTAAGCTTCTGTGCCACTTTTCCCCTCTCAGGCAGTGGTGGATTTAGAGGGGAGCGGGTATAGGTGAGATAGCCCCCTCAGGCTTGCCAGTCAGAGAGTCGGCATTTTAGACATGCAAAATCAATGGTATTGGCCGACACTTGGTCATGCGATGATACGGGTATTGCGTTCGGTTTCTCCTCTCACTGACAGCATATGATTTCTTGAGTGCTACCCACTTTGGGGTAGATCCAGACCTAAGTGCTTGTTATGTTAGATCGCGTAGCGTATATATGCTAGCATATTTTCCATGCACCTAGGCACTCCCCTCGCTCGTACGCACTTTGGCCGTTTTACGCTTCCCAAACCCTACCTTAACTTTTCAAAGTATAAGTACTGACGTCATAATGGATTCACGCACGTAACTGTCTAACCCGGCCCATACTGTACGATTTAAATGCCTCACTGCGCCTACCAATCGTAACTACGGGTGTTGTATGGGTGAACCCGCCCCTTTGTTCATACTTGATGATACCAACATTCAGAGTTACGTGGCGTACCATCTGCCACGCGCATGCGCAGTAAATACTAATGGACGAGTTTACGTCAGCGGCTAGTGTAATATCGCTCGCGTACGTAGTTTAGGATCTGCCCCTTTGTTTCCTGTGAGAGCAATGCGTCATAAGAATTTGCTAAGCAGAGTAGAGCAATGCCCATGAACAGCTTACTGTGTAGATAACTTGGTCTTACATGCAACTGTTTATTGGGTTATAAATTGATTTGAGCAACCACCAGTTTATTGCACTTTATTAGACTTACATGTCTTCAGCTCTGTTCAGGACCATCAAAGTTGGTGAAAATTGAGACTTTTGTCCTGTGCCTGGAGAGAGAGAGAGAGAAAGCTCACCAATATTCATCTTATCTCTCCAGCAGCAGATATCAACGGTATTCTACTGATGATACTTGCTGCTGGAGAGGTGTAGCAGCAAGGATATCCCTGCACATCAGCCGCATGTGAATCAGAACTAAATAACTGGAAGACATCAAGGGGAAAAGTGCCACAGATGGCGTCCAGGGCTCCAAAACTCCTGGTGGCGGCCCTGGCTCCACCCTCCCCAGTTGTCACTGCAACAGAAAACTTTTGCACTACTTAGCATGCTAGATGAAGCTTAAGCTGAAAACTCCTAAAGCAATCGCTGGAGAAGAAGATTCACTCTGGAGGAATAGTCATTTCACCAACAGATGTAAATAAAAGAAAATAAATACCAGGCTCTAGTTCAGATGGAGTTGGAATACAAAGTGCAGATTTAATTGTACCCAAACAAAGGGACTTCACAGGGTGACCAACCTCTGTGTGTAAAGACAAGGCAGTGATAATAACTAATAGACAAAAAGGCAACAATGTAATAATCATAGATACAAAATAATCAAAAAGGTGTAAAGCCACTTAATACAATGAATGGAGTAATGTTTCTGTGTAAACTCCAGATAATTCAATCCCCCTATCCAAAATTGCAACAATGTAATAAGCATAGATTGGGTAACATATTAGAAATATTAAATAAGGAGTCACCACTCATAGGGCCTGATTCAAATAAGCGCAAAGTGAATTTTTTCCGCGTTTTTTCGAGTGTTTTGCTAATTTGCATATTTTTTTTCACGCAGATTTTTCGGTCCCGATTCAATTCTGTTTTTTTTCGTGTATTTTTTTGGTTTATCGCGCGTATTTTTTGTCCCTATTTAAATGCATTGCAAGTGCAAATTTTTGCAACTCAATTGCGTTACACGCGTTAAAATTTGTGCGTTATTTAACATCATTTTTTGCGCTTCTCAGCAAGGTGCGTATTATAACATGTGAGGGTGAAATTCATGAAAACTTTAAAGTGTACAGCTCCTCTATGCTCCTGATCACCTCCCAGCACAGTGGCAACAGAAATGTGATACTCCACATAAATCTATGCAGCCTGCAACCAATCAGATTCTAGCTGACATTCTCTAGTATGTAATAGGAAAGTGAGAGCTAGAATATGATTGGTTGCTTTAGGCAACATCTTCATTTTTCCAAACCTGCAGCTTAGAAAATCTGGCCCAATATTTCTAATATGTTCCCCAATCTATGATTATTACATTGTTGCCATTTTGTATAGGTGGATTGACTTATCTGGGGTTTACACAGAAACATTACTCCATTCATCGTATTAAGTGGCTTTACACCTTTTTGATTATTTTGTATCCATGATTATTACATTGTTGCCTTTTTATCTATTAGTTATTATTACTGCCTTGTCATTACACACAGAGGTTTGTCACCCTGTGAATTAAATCTGCACTATGTATTCTAATTCTGTCTGAACTAGCGCCTGGTATTTATTTTCTTTTATTTACATTTGTACCTATAGGGGTTATTCGGGAATCCCCCTTTCAGTACCATTGGCAGCTGTTCTGGGAGTTTGGCAGCGCGGCCTCCATACTCCTTGTTTATCATTTCACCAACAGAGGCGGAACTACCATTGGTGCAACAGGTGCAACGGCATCGGGTCAACTGCTGATACAAGGGCTCACAGCCAGGCTACCTGGGATATCATCAGGGCCGAAGCATATTTTTTTGCACCTGGGCCCACAACTCGCTAGTTCCGCCTCTGACCCTTAAACAATAAAAAACTCTCCTCTTTACATCCAGATCCCCTGACATCACTATATGACCCTGTACATATATAGCTAGGGAATTATATCAATGGTAGGTTGGTCAGTGTTGGATATTAGCCTAGATACCGTATTTCCCCATGTATAAGACGCACCTTTTTTTAGACAAAAAATAGGTTAAAAAATCAGGTGCGTCTTATACAGGGGATGTAACACTAAACTTTCCTTTTCTGTCCCTCCATAGACGTTGCGTGACTTAAGGTCACACAACGTCATTGTACAGCGTGCACCGCGAGGGAGAGAGGCTGAGTCAGAGCTGCGGTGGAGAGAGCCTGAAACTGCCGGAGGGACCGCTGGAGGGACAGCAAAGGTAAGTTTAGTGTTATATCCCCATATCCCTTCTATAAGATGCACCCCATTTTTTATTAAATAATGTAAAATATAATAGTTAAATAATTATTTTTTTCATTTAGGCTCCAAAAACGGGGTGCATCTTATACAAGGGAGCGTCTTATACGTGGGGAAATACGGTAGTTAAGGAGGTACTGCATACCTGCAAATAGTTTCCCAATGATACTGCATTCCCATCCCTATCACTTTGCTTGCATCACTGCTTAAATATTGATTACAGATAGATTGTAAGGTAAGACTGCACTGCTCAGAAGTTTATATGAGTACTATAGATTGCAAACTGGACCAGATGAGTTGCAAGGTAAACATGCTCAGTGGACTGTATGATCCAGACACACAGCATTGTTATATTCCTGACTGAGTATCTTGTATCATTGTAACCGTTTATATTATCAGTTCAAAACATTTTTACAGGCCTGTGGATGCAATATCATTAGAAATATTTGAGCATCTTTTAGTATGAAGGACTTAGGATACTTTATTTGTAACAAATGCTTGATTTGCTCTCTTGTGCCATCCAGTGGACAAGTGCTCTGTTTTGTTTTAGTGATCAGTAAATCCTTTTAGTCCCGATACAAAATGGCCTATCTTCGTAATGTCATTAGTCTGTGTAAACATTTTAACCAGTCTTATTCTGTATTTTAAAAAGATAATGAAAGTCTTTTTCTTACTGCGGTAGACTAAATTTAGTACTAACTGTACTAAAAAAAACTGTAACATTAACATATCAAAACATGTTTATTTTAAAGTAATATTAATCAACCAATAATAAAACAAAAGGGTTCTACATCTTACAACAGCTTTTCTGTAAACATGCTAGAAATCTGTGCTGAAAGTTGCAGTCTGTTCAGCTAGAGAGGAACCAGCTGCCCTGGGAACAAGATTAATCAGCAGAATGACCAACAAAAATATCCCAGCAACAGTTTCACTCGTAATCAAGATATATTCTGCAATATGCTTCTCCTGTTTCTATGTCATATGTTCCTAACAAACAAGATTCACAATATTCATTTCTAGAATAATTGTTATTTTAGATCTCTTTGATTTTACATATCCCATACCTTCTTGGGGCTGGCTAGAAGATGCTGATCACACCTTGATGCCTTGTAAAACACATATCTGCATGACAAGCACACAAAATATGACAAGTATGCAACACAAACACATACTCCCTAATAGCAGATAACAATCAACCATGACATTCAACTCTACCAGATTTGGGGATGACCTAAAGAAAATTTGGTAACTACAGAGAACCTTATAGAGAGGGAGCTTGAGAGAAAGGTGTGGAGAGGAGTATAGATATAACAATGGGGAAAGGAGTATAGAGAGAAAATTGGTGAGAGGAGTATAGAGAGAAAATTGGGAAGAGGAGTATAGAGAGAACAGTGGGGAGAGGAGTATAGAGAGAACATTGGGGAGAGGAGTATAGTGGGGAGAGTGGAGAAAGTGGGCTAGATAGAAAAGTGTTTAGAAAGAAAACTAGAGAGAAGGGATAAGGTAGAAATGTGGGGAGAGGTGTCTAGAAATCATGGGCCTGATCCTCATTTAAAAAAGACTTACTTAAGCCTCTTGTATAAATCCCTTGAAAAGTAATATCTGCGCATGTCCGCCAGATGTTACAATACAGAACTGAGTTCCGTACGCTATGAGATCCAAGGGGGGGGGGGGGTTACGTGCTTTCCGCATGCCTAATTCCCACCAGGAGCAGCGATTCCACACGGATCCTGTGTCCAGAATTCAGTTGCAGGGCTGTAACTAGGGATGTGTTATAGGGGTGGTCGCCCAGGGCGCAAATCCGAAATAAGGAACCAGTAAGTTTATTTTAAGGTTAAGGTTTTGGTTATTAATATAAGGGTGGGGGGGGGCGCCCTTTTTGAACCTGGTGCTAAAATTTCTAGTTACAGCCCTGCTCAGTTGCTTATGCTTGGAGATCTGAAGGGGAAGATGTCACGTGCCTTCCGTATGCCTAATTCCAGCTAGGGGCAGCGATCAGCAGCTCTGCACGGATCTGCAATTCCACAAGGATTTGGTGTCCAGAACTCCGCACGAGAAAATGGCTCTGTGAAGACTCCAGATGTCAGTGTGTATGGAAAACGCACAGACATCTGGATCAGGTCCCATATGTGGTTGTGGGGGCTAAAGTGAAATGGAGACAAAAGAATGAAGAGGTAAGGAACTATGAAGAGGAGTGTGAGAAAAGAATAAGGGGGGAAACCAATGCTAGAAAGAGAAACAAAACACAATGTGGAGAGGCTGTCCGCGCTGGGATAATTACAAAAAAGTACCATAATACAAATAATGTCCGAAATAGTTCTTTTCAAAATTTCTTTCGGTGCTGTTAGTGCCGTAATATATAGTCTCCAATCTGTGTCCCTTGTACCTCTGAAAAAAGTTCTCTTTCTTCTCACATGGGTCGTTGTTCTCCAAAAACAGAAAAGAGAAAAAGAACCCTAGCGTAATACAGTATTATCTTCTAATAGGTATTGCTTTGCCAGAGTTTATACTCACAGTATATGTGTCTTGTTAGGTAAGCATATCAAAAGGTCTCTCCTCTAGGTTCTATAAACTCCTGTAGAGTCCTGGTCACCAGATGATTCCTACGTTTCTCATCTATCCAGTAGTAGTAATATTTCTCCTTTCTTTTTCAGAAGTCCGATACGGTGCGTGGAAACTTCACAACCAGGTAAGTTCCTGTCTAGGAAGGTAATATACTCACACAGGGTATCTCTTGTATCAATGCGACAATGATTATCTTTCTTATTCCTCGTACGGTTCCAATACTGCAACACGTGCTTGTAGGATTCAAGTGTTGCAACTCCAGGAGGGTCCCCAAACCTTGAAAATACTCCCCTCAGGAGTCAAAGCAAAAGAAACCGCTCCCCCACCCTCCAATACTTCAAAAGTGGCTCTCCATATATAAAATAATCAAAGTTTTTATTTATAACAAACTTGTATATCTTTCAATAAAAATATATATAAACAAATAAAACACTGTTTCCAGACTCCCCTTAGTCCTGCAATATTGTCCCCGATACCAAGGTGCTGCTGTAAGTGCCTCCCTTAAAGATGACTAAAACACCCCTACCTCAAGGTAAGCTCTGAAGGGCCCTATGAGCTAATCCCTACAGGGGGGGAAAGGGAGATACTGTGCTGCAACCAAGGATCAACAGGACCTACCAACAGGCAATCTACAGCCAACGCGTTTCAAACATGTGTGTGTTCTTTCTCAAGGCTCGAATCAGAACACATGTGTTTGAAACGCGTTGAATGTAGATTGCCTGCGTAAGCTGCCATAAAGCCTGCATGAGAGAGGGGAGTAACAAGGGGGTGAACTCTCCTCTCTCTCTCTGGGACGCTTTCCGTACGTGCGGGGGTCTGGATACGGTCCTACGTGCGTATTTTTACAATCAGTTAACCTGTGCATGCCCAGAACCCAAACATACGCATGAAAACCATGGCTGATTGATTCACATACATGGACGTCAGACTTAGGTCTGATACACGCATCAGCACGGAACGAGTCCCACATGTGTGGCTAGAGGGGATAGACTCTTAATGCAAATGAGCAGCACACGGGCTACTAATGTACTGTATGGGCATTTCAACAGAGTTAGGACTAATTCACAAGTAGGAGTGCCTTGCGTAAACTAACATCCACGCAGGAAAAGTTAAGGTAGCCCTCGACCACTCGTAAGTTGAAGAACTGTATAGTTTGCTGTGAGGCCATGCGTCTTTTACTTATTTCAGGCCTCACCTGCTGCATGTTTTTAATCAAGAGATGTGTGTTTATAAATTAAACAAATAAAGGCTTGTTTATTAAATCTTATGCTGATTTCACATTTTGTGTTAGACTTTACCCATGCAAAGTTGCCATTATTTGTATATAGTTTGAGAGGGTTTATTTTGAACTTTTATTAACTTTACATATTGATAACAAACAAAATTACATTTACTTATATTTAACTGGTTGTTTGTTTTGCTTTTATTTTTAAGTAAATGTTTTATGAAAGTCTCAATATGTAGTGGATCATTGTATTTCTAACTTCATGCAGTATCTGTTTATGTTTTTTGTAAAGTATGTTATGATTTTTTTTATTGCTAGTTGTATTTTTAATGGTTAATTTTGTTTACATATGTTAATGATAGTACTTGCTATTTTTAGAAATAAACATTACTTTTCCAGAGCCTAATCAATGTGTTTAGTTACGTATCTGAATCATAAGCAATTTTAAGCACTTACACACACGACTGATTCAGTCCGCACGTACTTAATTATACACAGGAAAGACTTATGGCCTTACGTTGCACTCCCAAAAAAGGGGGAGTGGTTAACTGGGTTCTTTTTACATGCGTATATTTAAGTATGTTTGCAATTACTCTTAACTGTGAATCAGGTCCATAGAGTCTACCTGCCAATATATTTTAATTTCCTGTGCCTGAGTTAAGCAGTCTATAGTATCCATATAAAATAGTATAGAAGTGAATCTATTCTTGCATCTCTTATTAATAGCAGTAAATGATGTCTGGAACAGATGGATGTGGATTAACAGATTGGATGTATCTGAACAAAAGATACATTTAAGTTTTAGTAAAAATAGGCATACAGCAGCATGTGGAATTTCTCTGAATATTATAAGCAATTCCTCCCGACATCTGACACTTAATGAAACAATGAAAACAAATGTTTATATATTACCTGTTTGACTATGTTTGAATATGTCAAAAAGTGTTGACATATATTAGATCATTTGCATTATTTTTATAATTTGTCTACCTCTGAATGACCATGAAACATCTATAGCATCTGAAGGTCAATAAGCACCACTTGACCATTCCAGGACAATTCAATATGTTATTATATATTAGATTTCCTGGATTCAATGTGATTCTCCA
>WWET01002184.1:230125-242383 GCA_011038615.1 Limnodynastes dumerilii
CGTGGTTTCAGTGAAACCACGGACCTCAAGTCACTTGCGGGAGATTTGCTGGCTCTCCCGGGATACCGGGAGTACTGCCCGAATTTCGGGAGTCTCCCGGACATTCCGGGAGAGTCGGCAACCCTGACATAACAACGATAATCATCTGATCACCACAATAATTATATAGTGTGCATGCAAGCACATACAAGCCAGAAGTGGTTGCATGGCTTGTGCTGCATAAATGTTGTGATAAATGATAGGAAAATATTATTTACAATTTTTTATGTGTCCACTGTCTTGATCAAGCAACCAACCTTTTAAGTATTTGTAGTATTGGCATTCATATGAAGACGTCCGATAATATGCTTCAACCCAAGCAGAGATAAAAACTCAAAACACAAATTAAACATACACAAATACAACTTCGAAGGGACAAGGGGCTGGATCCAGACTTAAGTGCTTGAAATTAGTTACTCCTGGGCTAAACTGTGTTGATTGCAGGGGCGTCATATTTCATCTTTTGCAAACAGTATTAGAGTTGAGAGGTGATGTTTCCTATCCCAAGTCTAAATAACAGTGTGGTAGTAAAGCTGGTCAGTATCTGTGTGCAGTAAGCAATTCAAAGATAGATTCCTGCATGCAAAGAATACAATTAACTTGACTCCCTCTGCAATTAACATGGTTTAGCCCAGGAGTCACTAAATTCAAGCACTTACTTAAGTCTGAATCCAGCCCAAGGTGAATAAATCTAAAATGAAAATATAAGCTGAGCAATAAGATTATTATAAAAAATAAAAGCCAAAAAATAAGGCAGCTGTCTTTTTAACAAAGGTCATGAAAAGGCCATTAAAATGATGTGAACAAACTAGAACAGTAACTTCTGTGTGACTATACACATAGATCATTAAATTATCACTGTACCTCTCAA
Organism: Limnodynastes dumerilii; assembly: GCA_011038615.1. Taxonomy (NCBI): domain Eukaryota; kingdom Metazoa; phylum Chordata; class Amphibia; order Anura; family Limnodynastidae; genus Limnodynastes; species Limnodynastes dumerilii. The sequence continues at coordinate 231,036 of WWET01002184.1, forward strand.
GAAAACCTTTAAAAGGCAATATCAAGCTCTCTCTCTCTCTCTCTCTGTATCTTCTCTGGCTGCATTTCTTAGCTGAACAAGGCCAGTCTATATGGCTGAAGCATAAAAGCATTTTGGATAGCGGAACCGCTATACCTGGATGATTTAAAAAGTTTCAAACTGTTATAAGAAAGGTCTAACACGGTTTATGTCAACAGGCAATTACATCAGTGGAAAAAAAATATCTATGTGCAGCTGAACTTTGTAACCAGCACTAGCTCTGACAAGCAAGCAGTAGTCTGGTAGTGGGAAAATCAGGGGGCATGCAGTGTAGATCCTTTGTTTACCCTAATATACTGTAGTTATTCTAGTCCCTTACATGCCCCAGTGAAGTATCACCAATGTTTTTTAATTCCATCTCTGGTGTCCTCTGTTCTCTTAATATCCCACTGTAACGACCTAGCTGGACTTTGGAAATAAAGTGGATTAAATACTCACAAAAAAAGAAATCCCTTGGCAATCTTTTGATCACTAGGAAGAGAAAACTAGTCCAACACAATGCACTGTTGCAAAAATACCTCAAAACTTTGTTATATCAAATTCTCTAAACTGATTGGAAAAAATGAAGTATTAAACTATAGATAAAACAAAATACAGAAATGAGAAAAATAAAAATGCTATTTAAAAAAAGTTCCTTTTACAATTACCAATCCCACTAATAATTAGAATGTAGGGAATATCAAAATTCCCTTATAGAGCAAAATAATTAAACCAAAAAAAAATATATGAAAAAGTTATCCTTAATCCGATATACATATGATATAACCAGAAAACAATAATTAGTGAATGGCTACAGTTGCTAATATTAGAAAATAAAACCATCTAAAGGTGGTGCTTCTCTCCCTAGGGAGCCCTATCTATCCCTCTTGCAGCCACAATGCCGATACACGTGAATGAATTCTCCGGTCCGTGACTTGTTTGCAGGTAGAAAATGACATTTTGCAAATGAGTCACAGACCGGAAAATTCATTCATGTGTGCTGTATATTTTTGCCATTTTCTACCTGCAAATGAGTCACAGACCTGAGAATTCTTTTGTTTTAAAAGCCTTCACTTATAATTTGCAACCTTTCTGTTTTTTACTTCAAGCTGTATGACCCAATCTGTCCCCTGTTTTACTTGGTACAAGTTTGCAGTATTTTAGAGGAAGTATAACTTAATCTTTTAATATTACTGCGTCTACAGAGCTTGTTGCTTTTTATCTATTTTTTATATTTATAATAATTGCATATGACATAGTGGTTCCTGTCAGCTGTTAATAAATATAAATATATATATATCAGGGTTGCCAACTTTTGCCAGCTTCCCTCCGGAGGGCCCTCCACGGGCCTTAAGTCATTTGCGGGAGATTTGCCGGCTCTCCCGTGATACCGTGCAAACTGCCCAAATTTCCGGAGTCTCCCGAACATTCCGGGAGAGTCGGCAACCCTGATATATATGTGTGTGTGTGTTGTGTGTGTGTGTGTATTATATATTTAACTTTAGCTGGATCATTGCTGTAAAAACTGTAGACAGAATCCGGATCTGCCGGCAATTTGCATGCAAAATATGATGCATCTCTAATGTATGTGCTCTGTACCCACATTTAGCCGTATCCCCTAGATTCTTCTACTTCTGGGTAAGGTTGCAATTGCACTCAATAAATATATATGGGTCTGGGATTGGCACATACTATAATATAATGGAATATATTATGGGTCTGGGATTGGCACACTATAATATGATGGGCTATTTTATGGGTCTGGGATTGGCACATACTATAATATGATGGAATATATTATGGGTCTGGGATTGGCACATACTATAATATGATGGAATATATTATGGGTCTGGGATTGGCACATACTATAATATGAAGGGCTATATTATGGGTCTGGGATTGGCACATACTATAATATGATGGAATATATTATGGGTCTGGGATTGGCACATACTATAATATGATGGGATATATTAGGGTTCTGGGAATGGCATATACTATAATATGATGGGATATATTAGGGTTCTGGGAATGGCATATACTATAATATAATGGGATATATTAAGGGTCTGGGAATGGTACACTATATACTGTATAAATATAAACCACCTATTTTATAGTATGTGCCATAACTGGACCCCTAATATACTCCACTTCTTTTACACAAACTGGAACCTCCTACGTTTTCCGCTACACCCTCTTTTCTATGTATAGGCAGTCCTGGTGCTAACAGCACTGAGGCCCTCTATGCAACTTGTGTCCCATGGGTTGGAACGTAATTGTAAAATCTACATTAAAACTATTTCTTTTTCTTATGTTTACACCACAGAAGTTTAAAAATACAAAATAAAGCAATATTAGATTTTATATTTTTTATTTTCTATAGGTAGGGTAATGTAACTTCTGTAGTTACTATGAACTGAGTTAATTAAATGTAATAATTGAAAGAATTATTATATGAATAAATGTATGAATTGTACTTCTCCTCAACTGAGGATTATTACAATAGCTCACTGAAGGGTCTAGAAACAAGATATCTTAATACACCAAAGTTACAGAAAATATATTCCTATAGTTATAGAAATATTTAGAAATTTAAAATAAGGTCTCAGTCCTGTAATTGGTGTTTAATTAGAGTGCAACAGAAATGCAGAAATTCCATGTGTAGTTGTGTTTTTATCTATAAAAATGCTTTTCTAAACAATGATGTTTAAATGATCATTTTCAGCTACAATAGTTAAAAGACAAAAACTATGTTTTGTTTATAATTTGAACTACACTTCTCCCTATACTATCCAGTTTCTATATGCTAACACCTTATTTCTGCACGTCTTTTTTGTTTGTATTCTGTAAGTCATTATTGCTAGAGACAGCTTCAGATTTTTGGATTTGCTTGCTTCGCTTGTAATGAGTTGATTAAAATGACTTTTATTAACTATCTATAGTCTACATTAATTCATGGACCCCTTAAAAAGGGAGTATCTATCACTGGATTCCGTCTCTTTGGGGTTAATTCAGAGTTTAGAGTTAGAGCAAACAGGCAAAACCTGGTTCCATGGTGGGTAACTGCTACTCTAAAAAAATGTTTGTGGGTTTTGCTTGTTTGTATCAAATATTCACAACACAATTTAATAGAATATCTAAATTACACAAACATTTTCCCTAAAATGTGTAACAAGTAAACTCTTTCTGCCACTACTGCCCTGGTTAAATGAGCTGTTCTTAACAATCGTTTCAAAACATCCAAGCCAGAGATTAGCTGTATAACACTGTTAAAGAAAAACTCTGCTGGTTATAAAGCTCATATTAGTTTTAATGTTACAAGTTATTTTTAACAGTTTTTTGTCTGCCTTTATGTTCACCAACTTTAACTCGTTGTTGTTCCAAATTTAAAACAACACATAAAAAAAATAGAAAAATATATTAGATTGATTAGGAACTTATTCTAACGCATTTTTCGATGACTATGAAAGGAAAATGTTTGTTTTCTGAAAGCAGCGCATGTGCAATTGAAGGATAACCAGGAGAGACCTGAATCCTCAGGTTTTAGATTTCTATCCTGCTATAATTTCTGATGGTGGCGCAGTATAGGGTGGAAAGCAGAAAGTTTGTCCACTATGTGGGTAGAAGAGAGAGATATGCCGATAATACAGTGAGAGTGCGTCCTCTGTACTATCCAGACTTCTGTATGATCTACATTTTAAGTGTTGACAATGCAAAACTTTTAAAACTGAGTTTTATCCATACAAATGAGTGGACTTTCTTTGTCTGTACGTAAGGCTGGATTTCAGTGGGGACCAGACATTAGATCTCCGTGGCCATTGCGCTTGGATCTCTGTGTGCAGCAGCATTGTTATGCTGCACCTGGCCATTAATAATTCCTAATAATAAGCCTACTATAGTAAAGATAACTGTATCTTTACTTCTAAACATAAGGGCCCAGATCCAGACCCCCGCACGCACGTTCACTGTTATTTGATGGATACTTTGTACATAGACCATCTATATAGATACACACTGGATAGGTATAGATGTTTATGTATCTATGTATCATTTAGATATATATACATTTATGGTTCTTTATTATATTATATTTCTTATGGGAAATGTATTTCTTTATGTAATTCCTATAATTTTTTAAATATATTTTTATACTTTGTTGTAATTTGTTATATGTATAAACCGTGTTATATTGCATTTAGGAATGATGGGTTAATCCATGTAGCAAAGACATGTTAATTGCTTAATTATTCTACAGTTGTGAAACCTACGTATATAGAGGGCTCCAAGCACAGGTAGCTCACTTGCACTTTTTTGTGGCTTCATAAAGTTCTAAATCAGAACGAAATGCGTTGCCAGGATCATCAGCAAACTCCAATATCACCTGTGACTTTCTTATATTGGCATCTATACAGTTCACCGATATCTAACTCTTTTGTGTGACTAAATCAACCACCAATACTTTTTATCAACATCTTACAATACGCTTAAAGAATCCACACGACAGTGCACCTAGAACACTTCTTCATCATCGCAACCGGGACGAGTGTTTACTAATACTGCAGCAACTCGAGGAGGGGGGCTTCGGTTAACATCCCTTGTTTCTGGCTTTGGGACTCTGCAATGGGCTCCTCACCTCGTTCCTTACATCGCCTATGTGGTAAATCAACTATCTTTCTGTGACACATGATTTTCATTCTTTAATACTCTGTAGAGAATCCTAAATTTCTGAATCTGCATTCAAGCTTTGTGATTCCATAACGGGCCTCCATTGTATTCGCTGCAACATCTAGGTGGTAAATTGACTGCATCTTATATTCTATACTTGGTTATATATCTCACTAAGAGTGGCTTACATCGGTGACGGATAAAGTTACCTAACTAGTGTTATTGGACTTATTCAATCTTTTTTGATGATATGAGCTTATATAGCTGAATCTTATAAATGTTGTTAGTGGAATCATATTTTTTATGGTTTTTTATGATATAGCAATAAATGTGTTTCATTTTATAAAACCCATCGTTTCATTTTATATTCAGTTCATTATGTTTAGATTTATACATTCTTTATTACACTCTGGAAATACCATACATGTAGCACTGTTTGTTGTTAAATTACTGTTACAAAAACTTTTGTGTTTTGTAGTTACATTTTCCTTACTAACCTGCAGTTTGGAATTAAACAGCTACTTTGTGGTATACTTTAATTATATTTTTATACTAAGACTTAAGCGCTATTACAGGTGTGATATATATATATATATATATATTTATCTATCACCTTTATTACTTATATTAGTATCCCCACCATACTACAATCATAAATTAAGGGTCTGCCTCTTGTGCGTACTTACTGGCACGCATATGCACAGATTGTTAGGGTGTACGTGCTGTGCCACCAGGATGCAAAATCTACCAAAGGGTGGTCTTCGCCAGGGCCCCTGATGGTGGGGATGGACTTTGCTGCGCCCCAAGTAGTAGGTCGCTACCCCTGGAGTACCAGCATGTGAAAGTGGAATTAGACACCCCAGTGAAAAGTAGATAGAATACAAGACAGTAAACGTATGGAATAGGGATATTGCGCACAGACCAATCAACCAACGATAGTGGAGATAACCAACTGGACAAGGACATCATACAAATATAAAGAAGATATACAGGATAGAAATGGTACAAGGTACCGGAGGGAAGTAGTACAAAGATTAGAGGAAATATTAGGCAATGGAGGTACCGCGTAAAGGACAGGTGAAATACAAGTCTGCAATAGCAAAAGAGCTGGAGGGTAAGACAGGACAGCAGTGGTACTCTGTACTGTAGAGTAATATAAGTCTGCAGTAGCACAGAGTTCTGGAGGTAAATACAAGAATCTAATGGTACTATGTACTGTAGCACTATACCAGTCAACAGTGGCGCAGCTTGCTAGAGGTAAATAGAGGATAGTAAAGGTACTATGTACTGTCAAGTAATACAGGTCTGCAGTAGCACTGACAGCGATGGTATTATGTACCAGAGAGTAATACAGGTCTGCAGTAGCACAGGTTGCCAAAGGTAAGTACAGGATAGTGATGGTACTATGTACCGTCGAGTAATACAGGTCTGCAGTAGCACTGAGTGCCGGAGGTAAGTTCAGGACAGTGATGGTACTATGTACCGGAGAGTAATACAGGACTGCAGTGGCACAGGATGCCGGAGAGAAGTACAGGACATTGGTGGTACTATGTACCATGAAGTAATACAGGTCTGCAGTGGCATAGCGTGCCGGAGGTAAGTATAGGACAGTGATGGTACTATGTACTGTGAAGTAATACAGGTCTGCAGTGGCACAAAGGGCCGGAGGTAAGTATAGGACAGTGGTGGTACTATGTACCGTGAAGTAAAAGTGGCACAGAGTGCCGGAGGTAAGTAAACCGGACCAGGAAGCCCAGAGAGACGAACGGGGGACACAAAATGAAAAGGGGGAAACAAGGACAGGCCAGGCCAGAAAGGCAAGGCAGACACTCACAAGGCAAAGCAGAATAAGTAACCCAATAAAGGAAACCACGAAGCGAGCTAACAAGCATCCAAGACGGAAGACGCTATAACCTGCGCCGACATGCCACCTGCGTCAGAGGAAATAGGAGAACCAAGCCAATCAGGACCGAGCAAAGGACGGATACCACCAAGAAACCTACCGCCCCCAGACTGCTTAGCGCCCACACTAGAAGCGGGAACCCTACGCGTGCAATGTCTCCTAGCAACTGGAGGGACGCGTGGGGGAACTGAAACAGAGGCAGTATCTGCACTGCTGCCTAACACAGATATTCTGATACACAAATGACTTACGTAAGTCCCCTGTCTTACCTAAGTTTAGATCTGGGCCAAGGAGTCTAATGAATTTCTTATTATTATATTGACATTCTTATTAAGATTATGGGCTTATATAGTAGAAAGAGAAAAGAATAATTGAAATAAAGGATATGCTTTTATGATATAAGTGGTTGATTTTGCTTTAAGTACTATTTTTTGACAACAGTAATGGGCCACAAAGACTAAGGCTACATACACAGTTTTACACACCACATTATTGTTCATAGTTCTAGTCTGACTTCTGTATTTCTCACAAGTGTTTCATATTTGATGCAAACCACAGGAAATGGCCTTAATTCATCTTTATGGTTTGCTGTACTTTGGTTTGCTCAATTATTGAGCAGACTGTATTTTTATGGCAGGTGCTAGTTTGTTTTTTTCTGACTTAGTCTTAGCTCTTAATAAAATACAGTATATGATTTTATTTGCTGAATATAAAACAGAAGCAGGTATTGCACATGAGGAGAAGAGGAACCTAGGATTTCTTAATTCATGTGGTTTAAAGGTAACCAAGTAAGATAACAAATCAATGAGAAAGGAAAGTCAGATGCTAGTAGAAGTAGTAATGCCCCTTTATAGATCATTGGTACGGTCTAACCTAGAATACAATGTTCAGTTCTGGAGGCCATATCTCCAGAAAGACATAAATACATTAGAGACTGTGCAAAGAAGGCCAACTAAAGTGGCACATGGCCTGTGTCACCAATCATACCAAGAAAGGCTAGAGGAACTAAACATGTATAGCTTGGAGCAGAGAAGGGAGAGGATATGATAGAAGCTTTCAAATATATCAAGGGTTGTGACCAGCTAGAGGAGGGTGGCATTTTTCAAAGGAAGAGGTGTAATAAAACACGAGAGCATGAATATAAACTGGATGGGTGGTAGATTCAGAGGAAATGTGCGGAAAAATGACTTCACTGAAATGGTGGTAGATAAGTGGAATATTCTCCCATCTGAGGTGGTTGAGGCTAACATAGTAGAACAGGTTAAACATGCTTTGGATAAATATAAGGATACCCTAAATCTCAAACTAAATTGAGGGTAAATAGGGTCTAGGGTCAGTATAGTTTTAAATAAACAACTGGGCAGACTGGATGGGCCATGTGGCTCTTATCTGCCCTCCCTTTCTATGTTTCTTTGTTTTCTCGAAAAGGTTTATTTAGAAGAAAACTAAACAGTGCCATTATTTTACTGCACAAATGTATCTATAAACAGTAGCATTCATTTCTAATATCATAAAACAGAGGAAAGAAATGTATCTGATATCAAAATATTAATAAATAAAGCCTAGATTAGTACAGCATAAATTAGAATATAGATTGTAAGATCTCATGACCATGGCCCTCTATCCTCTAGTTCTTGTACTTTGATCAACTTTGTGTCATCAGTTGTGCCACTTTGAATGCTGTGGTTATTTTATTCAGTATTCATATTCATATACATTACCTGTATGGCGCTATGGACCTTTGTAGAGCCTTATTAATAAATGTAGTAGTAATAATAATAATGGCCCTGATTCACAGATTGAAAATAAGAACTTAAAGTTACACCTGGGCTAAACCATGTTGATTTCAGGGGAGTCAAATTTCATTTGTTGCAACAGTATTATAGTTAAAAGGTGATGTTTCCCAGCTCAAGTCTAATTAGCAGTTTAAAAGTGAAGCTGATCAGGTATCTGTGGGCAATAAGTAAAAGCAAAGCATTCTCCCTGCATGCATAGAATAAAATTAACTTGACTCCCCCTGAAATCAACACGGTTTTGCCCAGGTGTAACTTTAAGTTCTTATTTTCAGCCTCTGAATCAGGCCCAATAATAATAATAATAAGAAGAAGAAGAAGAAGAAGAAGAAGAAGAAGAGTAATAATAAAAACAATGAATCCTGAAATATAGCAGAATACATTAGACAGTCAATACCAGTAAACTGTTCGGCAACATGGAAATGAGCATTTCTGTCTCACAGTGATAGGGCCATTTTCATTTTCAGTTGGTTGTATAGGTTTGCACTTATAAGACCGCAATCAGTCCTATAGTATCATTTCAGTTTGGTTGTATAGGTTTGCAATTATAGGACCACATTCAGTCCTATAGTAACCCTAGCGTAACATCTGGAGGGCGCATTATTAGACTGTTATTAGATCAGGATCCGGCCCATAGTCCCATAAAATATAAAATTAATTGACCAATTGCTCAGGGAAAATATTATTCTTACAATAGGAATGCACCCAAGTATGTTGAGGTAGAATATTTAGATTGTAAGGGAAACAATTATTTGTAAAGTGTTGCAAAATTAGCTTCAGCATACAGACAAATACACGTTATTCAGTGTACTTAACCACAACCAGAATTTGCTGACCCACACAATATTTTTCAGCAATGCCCAAACCAAAGTTTCCTAAGAATATTTTTTTTACTTTAAATGATCTGTTTCAGTTTATGACACACACACACACACACACACACACACACATACATAGTGTAATGCATCAAAACTATTGTGGTTATTACTACTTTATATAACTGAATCCACTTATTAACATATGCAAATGATTTATACACACAGTAATTTACAGTCCAACCTTCGTTGCAAGAAACAAATATAATAGTATAATGGTTTGGCTTTACCATCAATCAATTGTTATCTGATTTTATGCTGTAGTGATACAGGTGTGTGGTTTGATTCCATTAAAAATAATAAACCCAGCCCCGCTGGTGCTTCACTCCTGAGGGAGATCAGACAAACATATTTCCATTGTTATAAGCTAAGTATCTGATAACACATATTCAATCAGAAAACAAAGGGGAACAATGGGGCAGATCCTGTACTACGCATTTCTGCTAATTTACGTGTGGTATACACGTAAATTCGCAGTTTTTATTGAACTGCGCATGCGCACCGCAGAAAATACGCACATTCGCGTAGCGTATTTTCTAACGTAAGGATTATTCACGTATTGCGAACGTAAGTAATTACGTGTGGGCGTGCCAAAATTACGTTAGCGAAGAATACGTGCGAATTACGTGAAGTGGGCGGGGGGGTATTTAAAGTGTACAGTATGGGCGTGCTAAGCTGCGTAGGTTCGCGTAGTCTGTACGCCCGTTAGCGGACGTATTGTGTTACGTATGGAAAAGTTAAGGTAGGGTTTGGGTAGCGTATTTTCACAAAATATGTCCGTGCAGGGGGTGTGTTAAGGGTAGCGTAGCGAATTTACGTACGCGAAAATTCGCTATGCGAACAAACGTACTACAAACGTTGTTCAGGATCTACCCCAATGTGATTAAGCAATACCTAACATAACCAGCTTGTTGCTTTGTAACATTTACCAAAATAGTCTCAGCCTCATACAGTGTCAAAAACAAGGCCAGGAGGCTGTTTCGATCATAGAGAATACATTTATATGGCCTAATTAGCCTTATATTTCCCAGGACAGCATCTATGCTTATTTTTTAAAGGACAAAGTGTATTAGCTATTTCCTTAGAGTAATAGGACCAGATTCAGAGATTGAAAATAAAAGAGGAAAGTTACTCCTGGGCAAAATTTCAGGGGGAGTCAAGTTAATTGTATTCTTTGCATGCAAGGATATATCTTTGAATTGCTTACTGCACATAGATGCTGACCAGCTTTACTATTACACTGTTATTTAGACTTGGGCTGGGAAACACCACCTCTTAAGTATATTCAGGGCCGGCAACAGAAATCTTGGGGCCCGTCACACTCAATTTTTTTCGGGCCCCCCCCCCTCTATCACACACACACAGAGCACCCCACATACATAAACAAACACAGTGCACCCCATATACATATATATACACTTACAGTTCACTCTATATACATATACACACACACAGTGCACCCCACATACATAAACACACACACACACAGTGCGCTCTGTATACATATATACACACGCACGCACGCACAGTGTGACGCAAAATACATGAATTATATACATAAATGAAACTAGAAGAGACATAACTCACACTGACACACACACTCCCACAACTACACATTACTGTCACACAAATATACATAACTACTGTCACAAATACACATAACTATTGTCACACACACAAATACTTAACTATTGTCTCACACACAAATAAAATACACTATCCACAAAATACATTCACATTCACTTGATTGTCCTATCCCTGTATCCTTTCTCTATCCCAGCACCCTCTCCCTGCATTGCCTCTAATCTCCCCCATCCCTCTAGCTCTCTAATTGTCACTGATTGACATTTCTGATTTGCCTATGAGCAGCATAGTACAGCTGTTCATAGGTGGATCATAGACGCCAATCCTGCTATTGTACGCCACAACCCCTGCAGTATAGTGCCGGCTGCCGCTACTGTTTCCATAAAGGCAGCCAGTGTTTCCACATGAATAAAATGTAAAAAAAAAAAAAAAACGATAAACTGAATTTAAAAAAAAATCAGCAACAGTACAGACCCATGACGGGCAGCCCCCCTCACCTCGGCCGCC
>WWET01002184.1:266097-277661 GCA_011038615.1 Limnodynastes dumerilii
ATAAAAAAATATATATATATATATATATATATATTTAAATGTAAAAAAAATTTTGGGGATTTTGTTGATTACATTAGGATACCGTCTGTGAAGACTTGTACCTCCTTCACCAACCTCTTCCTCGTCTCCCTCCCACTCCCCATCACCTGTCCCTTCCCCATCCCCCTCAACTGACCCTTCACACTCTACCACACCCGGGCCTTCACACTCCATTTCCTCATCACCTGACCTATCCTCACCCATGACCGTATCCCCTTCCCCCTCCCCGTCTCCCTCATCTGATCCAACACCTGACCCTTCACCCTCCCATTCCCATTCCCTCTCCCCTACCTTTTCCCCTGCCTCTATGCCCTCCACGCCAGGGACACCACCAGCTGGACAAGGCCCTGAATTTGCAGGAAGAGCAGTGGGTTTTGTTAAGTATATTGTGTGTCACAGTATAATCTGGGTGATATAATACATAACATTATATAACATTATAAGATTATATGAAAGATCTGGCTGGTGGAATAAAGAATACCAGTTGCTCTCATCCATTCCCAAATTTTCATTTTAACTGCCTGAACAGTCTGATAATCTGGCATATAATTGTATAGTGTGTGCACCAACTACACATAAAAATCAATAATCAGTATCCCACAAAACTAGATAAGGCATAAAAGCCTACAGTGACTCTCTACATTAATATAACTATATGTCAAGAGACAGATTGAGGCCATGTGTATACTGAGATCTCGTTCTCCTCACGTTACTAAGCTATCTTTTCATAAGGGTTGAAGGTGCACTTTATAAAAGCCTTAATATAAAGTTCCAAAAACATATAAAAAAAAAAATGTAACCCCTGATATATTGCACTATACCCTGAGCTCCTCGACCACCCAAACCCTACCAACACGCTTCAGGACAATCATCATAACAATAAGTGTTATGATCAGGGCAGCCAATGCCATCCTGCTTGTGTATTATTTGTAGCATGTTTGAAATGTTAACCAAGAGTAGAACATAAATAAATGTAAGAAATATATTTCACTATAGTTTAATCAATGTATTTAATACTACACAGTACAGATATACAGTAAAGAACAGATATATAACATAAATATTGTGAGATAGACAATATATACATTTTCATAGTAGGTATAATACTTAACATATACACATACATATACACATATACCTAAATACATATACACATACATATACACATAAATACACACAAGTTTAGATATCAATATAGATACATATAAAACTATATATAACAATAAAAAAACAAATATATAATTAAATAATATAATTAAAAATAGTCATAACTATCTAATAATTTATATGTATATATATGTTCGCAATTCAGTTATTTGCAAAAGATATACGTTCGCAATTCAGTTATTCGCAAAAGACATTATAAATCTGGGAAATTAGAATTAGGAAGGAATATAAATTAGTTAAGTAGAAATGTTTATATTCTCAAATGAAACATATTCAAAATAGGGAATTTTATAATATAGATACTTTCGTAATTGCAAAAATTCGGAGCATACAACATTCGAAAATAACTCATTTGAAATAAAAACTTATTCGCAAAGTGAATGTTTTTTAATAAAATCGTTTTGAAAAATGAGCATGTAGGAATAAAGAAAAAAAAAATTCCAAATAGCCAAAATTCTAATTGAATTTTCGCAATTCAGCGTTATAAATTGAAAATTTCGAAAATGGGATTTTCTAACCGGAGATTGACAACGCAGTGTAGACACGCCAGGAGGGGTACAGAAAATGAGGGATGATTTAGGTAGACTGGATGAATGCACTTTAACACCAAAAAATTTGAAATTTTGCACTTTGAACACAAAAACCCAAAAGCTAAATATATAATTAATAGCACTACATTAGAAACGACTGAGAAGGAAAGGGATCTAGGACTATTTCATGTGACTTAAAGGAATGTAACAAAGCAATGAGAAAAGCAATTCAGATGCTTGGTTGCAGTTCTGGAGGCCATATCTCCAGAAAGACATAAATACATTAGAGACTGTGCAAAGAAGAGCAACTAAAATGGTCCATGGCCTGTGTCACAGAACATACCAAGAAAGGCTAGAGGAACTAAACACGTATAGATTGGAGAAGAAAAGGGGAAGGGATATGATAGCAGCTTTCAAATATATAAAAGGATGTAACCAGCAAGAGGAGCTTGTCATTTTGCAAGGGAAGAGGAGTAATAGCATGCTTTGGGAAGTGGAGGTTCAGAGGAAATGTGGTTGAGGTTTTGGATAAATATAAGGATATCTTAAATCTAAAAACTTATTTTAATGGAAAATAGGATCAAGGTAGTTTTAAATAGAGGTAGTGTGGTTTTAAATAAACTGTTGTGAAACTACAATTCCCAGCATGCTTTGTCAGCTATTCCCTAGGCTTTTGCAGTTAAGGCATGCTGGGACTCGTAGTTTCACAACACCTGCAAGTCCGCAGGTTAGCCAACACTGGGATAGGCCATGTGGCTCTTATCTGCCGTCACTTTCTATGTTTCTAACATAGCTGCACTTGCAGCTGTTTTTCACTTACTGTCAGTCTCTGGATCAGCCCCTTAAAGTATACCACAATAAGAAATAAATAATTGCATACATACATACATAATACATCTTTTATATATACATATGTTAATACATACAGCTTATATATACTATATTTTTTTATTTTGATCATATTTTCTAATAAACATGTAAAGAAACTAATGATAGTTAAACCCAAATATTTAATATAAAATCACAAATATACATATTCCTAGGACTAAAAAAAACTATTTTTATTTGTAGCGTTCATGTGCACGCAAAATAAATGCTTGATATATATATTTTTTTGCTTGCATACTGTGAAACACGATTACATTCTTTATTTTATTTATATATTGTAAAAAAAAGACCGTGATCATTTTATGAGATTACAAGCATAGTTGTATGTTAACAATTGCCTCTGCACCCTTATCCACAGATCTATGTATCTTTGAGATGCGGATGCCTTTGAATAGGGTGTTATTGCTTACAGAATATTCAGGCATTTACGGCATGTCATTTGCATTCACCTCTGAATCAGACCCAGCTATATGATAAAATGAGCTACAATCTGACCTTTTCAAAGTATCTGCTATATTGGGGTTAAAAGAAGTAAATGCTGTATAACTTCTACACATGTATTTAAAAAAATCAAAAACTGAACACTAGGAATAAACATAAGAGGTATAACAACACAACAATCTTCCATTGCTCAATAATTTATTAATAATTCACCACAAATACATTTTATATTGAGGAACTTTCATACTGTGTGACATTATGTACACAATAAAAAGTGTTGCGAGTCTCCGGTCCGAACGGCTGCTTTTAGAAATGGAGACAGCCGGAAGTTCCTTTTCGGCTGTCTCTATTTTGAATGGAAGCCATTTTATATGTATTTTTTATGAATGGCTGAGTGTGCAGATCGGCGATATTAAATTATGCTATCATCTAAATCTCTTTTAAAATGTGCAGTATTAGGGCTTTTTTTTGAAGCAGGAAGTGGTGGGTTTCCATATGCGTTCAGATTAACATTGTTTTTAGTCAATAAACTTAACACTGTTATAACCTACTTTTTGTTATTGCATATGTATGCATGCAGATATAAACAAGGGTCCTGACATGACAATACTAAGGATAGATTTGGTTAAGGCTAAAGGACCAAATTATAGCAACCAAGACTGGCTAATCTTAATACAAAACCACAAACCTTAATCTTAATACAAGTTGAGTCTGCCCCATAAACCAGCAAGATGATTACATATCCTAGAAGCAGGTGTGCCTGTAGGTGTATGGGGTTTGTACTGGAAGAACCCATGCAGCTGCAGAAGACTCTGAAGCCACATGGCCTCTTCTAACAGTGAAACGGTCTGCTTGGAAAATGTGTGCATGCACAGAACAGCCGCCCATCCACAAGGGCCGTTTGGCCAGTCTGTGCTATATACATTGTAGAGACACACGTTGCCCTCCCACATGCAATGTCCTGCCGGTGTCCTTGTCTAGAAGGTTGTTCCACAATATTTGTTCTGTACACTGGCATTATTAACCTATACGGGTGCATTATTTTAAAGATATGGGCCAAATTTTAATTTGTAAAACAGACAATGTTACAATAGAGTATTTAATCTATCTAGTTCATAAATGTCCGTGTTTTCCATATTAACATCTGCCTGACATCAGTCACATTTGCTCATTGTTTCCACTGATCAAACAGATGTTCTAATGCAACTAACTGAAGATGGGCAAATTGGCCATGATTAGTTTAATGCTAGAATCACTGAACCATCTGCTGGATTTCTAGGTTATTAAAAGTCAAACACATGGTGCTTAAAATATTAAAGCAATGATGTACAATAAAAGCAGGGTTGCAGAAAGATAGTTTTTTACTTATCATTGTATTAAGTAAATAAGGTTGCTGATCATTTTTGCACTGCATATACAATATCATAACTGCCCTGTGGTTTATAGTGGGAACACCTATGTTATAGTGATGACTTTGCATGTTATAAAAAAGGTTTTCAAAACCCATTTACTGTTCCTCTCTGACATTGTGGTTTTTTAGAATTGGTCAGCAGGTGGAATAATCTCAAGATTCAAATCCTCCTCCTTTCCCAAAGGTGGCAGCAAAAAGGTGCCCATTACACACTCATTCAAAGCTTTCTAAATCATTGACAATGTGGCTGCTTTGCTTGTACAGCTTGCATTAAAGTGGCATTGCAGGAATCATGCACCTCTATCTGTCCAGATATTAAGTTGTGAAAAAAACTATGAACTAGACTTTGTGATTAAGCTATAAAGCTACAAAAATTCAAGCTACAAAGTGACCTTCATAAGTCATGGGTACACTATCTCTTGGACAATCCATACTATTTAGAAACACACAAATCCCCCATTCTTTATATATCAGGGTTGCAAACCCTCCAACATGACCCATTCCATTAGGTACAATTTAAACCATTCCTGAGCTTCCAACTGTCACTCACCTGAATTAACTGATATTTAAAAAAAAATATTTTCCACTGCAGCAAAGGTGGTTACCATAGTAACTGACAGTTGAAACCTTTGGAGCAGAGTATTTTGTACCTAATGGAATGGGTCATGTTGGAGGGTATGGGGTTACCGACTATTGAAAGCTTCTCTCCGGGAGAACTAGGAAGGAAACCATAGATGAATGCTAGAGGCGGGGCTTAATGACACAATTTATGCAAATTGTGTCATTAAGCTCTGCCCCCTGACAATCACTTGTGTGATCTCTGACGTTAAAGGGGATGGACGGGGCTTAATGACATTATCAGGTCCTACCCATCCCTAGTAACGCTAGGGATTACATTTGTGATTGTTAGGGGTCTGGGTTTGCAGGAGATTTACCGCCTCTCCCGGGATACCGGAAGAACGGCCCAAATTTCAGGAGTTTTGACTGATATTCCGGGAGAGTCGGCAACCCTGTTATATGTCTTAGATAAAGTAATTTGCTCTGGGATCCCTAATGTTACTGCAGTCATAAGAGCCATGATATATATCAGTACTTGAAGGGAAGCTTAGGTTTCCATTTAGTAAATACTCAATAAACGGGGTTCTGGAAGCAGAGAAGACTCCAGCCAGGGTGCTTTCTAGAAGCAAGGATAACAAGGTTGAGTTTGGTTTGCAAGATCTGATGACCAGGGTTTTTAACGCTTGTTTTTTGCATCAATGCTATCCATAGCTAGCAGATTGTAATCTGATGGGGAATAGTGTGACTAAGCTGTGTGCCATAACCATAGAATAAATGGATAAGTTAGAAGCTTACACCTTCCTTTCACTTATTTATCTTCACCAGTAATAGAAATGAATTAAAGGGGATCTGAGACAAAGAAAGATTTTATATGTAATATGATATAAAAATATTTTCGTTACGTAGATTGCGTAAAAAAATGACTACGCATGCGCAGTATCACATTTCGGTAAACACTGGACGTATATGCAATATACATATACCTTATATGACGGTTATACCCAGATTCCCAGAGTAGCAGACAGAAGCAGATAAAACTACGTTCATTCATGACAATGAGAACATAAGACACCACAAAATACAAGAATTTAATGCTCTCTTTGCTGGGTTAAGAATTAGCATTAGACGGCTACTGTAGGTATTGATGGCATATGTCCACATCAATCTCCACCTGGAAGAATCAGTAGAAACTATCTGGGCCCACTTGAACCTAGTTATTACACATGTAGTTCAAAGTAAATAGTATCTTTTGTCCAAGATATTATTTTTAAACTTTAATATCCTTTTGTTGTTTTTGTTTCTATTGTACGAGCTAAGCAGTGCTGCTTTAATCCTACTAACTGTGTGATAAACTACTAACTTGTTACTAACTACGGACCGGATCCAGGCTTTCGTTGTAACATGGGGGACCACTCCTGTTGCCCACATGGGGACAGATTTACTAAGCTGCGGTAACTTATTAAATGCGGAGATGTTTCCCAAAGCAACCAATCAGATTCTAGCTGACATTCTCTAGTATGTGATAGGAGAGTGAGAGTTAGAATCTGATTGGTTGCTTTTCCAAACTCGCAGCTTAGTAAATCTTGCCCATGGAGTTCTGGCTCAGGGGTTCAACCTTAAAACTTGTCGATAACATGTCTGCTGGTTAGCAAGCCCTTACTGTAAATTTACATAGAAAACCACTCTCACATTCTATATTACTAAAATGGTCTAATAGTTTATAAGCAGATGTATAATATATTAAGCTGAATACAAGCAATAGAAAGAAGAGTGGATCAGATCCGGGCTTACACAGAGTAGGCAAAGTGAGAGGTGGAGGAATTTAAATTGTACAGTAAGGACTGGGTTAAGCTCTTCCGTGTAATCCAAATTTCCCTGCTGTCCCTATTTTATGTGGGGGTGGCACAAAAATATTAACCTAGTGTTCTGCTCCCGTAATGGAATTCAGCGAGGATATATCATCAGTTATCTGCTGTTGCTACACTCATATCCCCAATTGCAGTTGCAGGAGAGGTCAGGATCCAGGCCATCGCGTATATATTAGAGAGATAACATTTAATGTAAATGATCTTATGACTTCAGTTTATTAGATTCTAGTACACACAGTTACATCACATATCCCTGTGTAGACTGTATATGTCTCATAGCACATAAAATTATGAATATGGTTCAATTAGCTTATGGTTCAGTTCTCAAAGTTTTTTGAGTCAACAACATGCTCTTTTGATTAATTATCAGGAAGACTTTAATATGTTAGAAAACATTTATGGAAGTCAGTAATAAAATGCCACAAATATATTTGTGGGCAACTGTGCCTATACATACAAAGGTCACTAAAGATTCCACAGTGGATACGACATCAGCAATATTAGCATTTGATATTGGACTGAAGTGGTGTTTTATGCACTTCACTGCAGAATAAGCTCTATAATTCCCTAGACTACATTAATAAGATTTTCATCTTTGCAAGACAGGATATTTAAAAGATAGAAAAAGCATCAACATTCTGATGGTGCCTAAGAACCAGAGAGATTACTCTTTTGAATAGTTACAGTATGTGAATAGC
The DNA here is from genome assembly GCA_011038615.1 of Limnodynastes dumerilii. Taxonomy (NCBI): domain Eukaryota; kingdom Metazoa; phylum Chordata; class Amphibia; order Anura; family Limnodynastidae; genus Limnodynastes; species Limnodynastes dumerilii. The sequence goes on from WWET01002184.1 coordinate 273,698, forward strand.
ATTTAGTTAAAATAAGCATTACAGGTTGGTTGTAAAAGGGTAAATTAATGATGAGGATAGGTCACTCTTAGGGCTTTTATCTTGCATATCTAATACTAAAATGATCCATGAATTTGTTTGAACTTAAAAAATAGTTGTTGACAGTTGGCTGGTTCTGGCTTCACTGGCGACCTAGCGTACATTACTTTTATCTCCAATGTCACGTGTATTCCTTTGTTTGGCAAATCTATCCTGCTCACTCTGGGGCCGATGCAGTGTTGGGAGCAACAGCAAAACAAGGAGCCAATTTTGCACTTTAACAAAACCAGCTTAAACTGCAAGGGAAAGCAGCTTTAAAATGTGCACATAATTAAATTTGTGAGGTGACATTTCCTAACTCTTCTTCAAATTTCAGTTTAAAATAAATTCATTATTAGTGTGCTATAAGCAATAAAAAACAGTATTTTCCCTGCATGCAAAAAATTAGAAACAATTTACACTTTTTGTTGTTGCTCCTAAATGTGGATCAGCACCTTCATGTACTTGTTCCTCTCTTCTATTCATACTTGCTAACAACCTCTCCTCCCCTACCCTTGTCAAGGACTTGAATCTGTGTAAACCAACCATTCATGGCAATTCATTTGATTCCCGATTTGCAGAACAGGACAGAAATTTAAACAGCAATTTAAAAAATAAATGTATTTTCCAATTTCTTTTTGGTTTTGTTATAAAGGATTTAGCTTTTTTTTAGTAGGAGTAATATATTGACAGTTCCATGGTAATAATAACAGTAATGTTCCATATTTATATTTTATAATTATTGTAGAAAAACTTGCCATTTGCCCGTACTGCATCGGTATCAACTACAAATCATTATGATTTAGGAACGCAGAAAGGTGAAAGTGGTAAGTTTAAATTAAGTTGATTACAATTGAAAAATAAATGTTAAAAATTGTTATGTGCAGTGCGTATTAAAGTATTATAGAGTTTATAGCACTTTGATGTAATAAGCATTTCACAGTGAAATAAGTATCGAGGGGCCGGATTTACGGATGGTGTGTGATCCATAGGTGCAGATACGAAATGTATCCCCCGCACCTAATTCCCTGCTCCCCGTCCCTCATTTTTAAGTACCTAATGGGACATACGAGTGCCTCAGGGCACCCTTATCTACCCATGCGTATTTTCCCTCTTAAGAAGGGAAAATACACACATAGGGCCTGATCCAGACCTACAGTCACCGTCGTTTTTATGGCATTTCTGCCGTTCTACGCATGCGCAGGGGAATATGTCACCCGGTGTAATCCATGGCTCTGGGTGCCTTGGATCTGGCGTCCGTAACTACAGTGAGGTTACGGACGAAGGGGCGGGCAGCTCCGTAACTACGCTGTAGTTACGGAAGCTAGGCGGGGGAGGGAGGATAATTAGGAAGGGAGGGCTGGGTTTAGCAGATTACGCTCCTGTGTGAGCGTAGTTACACAGAGTAACGCCGGCTAAAGTTAGGGTAGCCTTCAGCCGGCGTAACTGTGTGTAACTATGCTCACACAGGGGGAGTGACAGGGGGAGTGCACCAGAGCTACCAGGGTAGCTCTGGATCAGGCCCATAATAGATTCCACAGTTCTTCCTCCCAGCCATTTTACTGAAGTAACCCCCGGCACACTTCCTCTTGGCCTAAAAACTATGTGCGGTCTTTAAAGACCGCACGTAGTTAATATCCGTACAGAACCCCCTTCGCAAATTGTGCATTCTATATGACTACGCATGCGCAGTCCATACGTAATAATAATGTGAAGATTAGATCTCACTAACACTGCATTTTCATGTGACAAGACAAGTCTTAAACTGTGTACACAGTATTCCAATTCTCACACATTCCCAAAAAATCATCACGGAAGAAATACAGTGCAATTACTGTATTTTTATACTTTTTTTCATAGTAGAAATTTTTTTTTCCTCTTAGATCTTGACCTTCCTCTTTAGTACACTAATAAGTGACTGGTTTCATAGAGGAATATTTCATTTTAAAATACAGGCTCATAAAACTATCCTAAATGTTCAGTGACCGCCATTAAAATTGATACACAATGTAGAACATTACCAAATTGTGTTGTGCTAGAATCATGCATAATTGCTCTATATACACATGTCAAAGCTGATAAACAAGTCTCATTGTCATGAAAAAAGAATAATGATACATGTAATAAATAAATATACCACTGATGTAATATATGATTATTGACTACATTCTTTATATTGATAGCTTCATTGTATTCTATGCCAATGGACACTGATGTATATCGTGGAATATATGAAGATCCAGAGGAGCTAAGAGCACAAACAATAAAAATTAAACGGGAACAACTTTCTCTAATTGATGGGGAACTTGGTTCCGGTAACTTTGGAACTGTGAAAAAGGGAATATTGAAGATGACAAAGTACGTATATAAAAGGAAATATTCAGTTTTGTTTCTGCTACAACTTTCCTAAGAACCACTTGAATTAACAATCACAAGCTAGTAGTATCATATGGGTTTAAACATTTTAGTTTAGTTCCTTTGTTGTTGCACATGTCATTTATGATGGTAGTCATTTATTCTTGTATTTGCTAGGGAATTTCCTTACCCATTCTGTTACATTGGAAAAGGGAAAGCTTATCAGAGCTATTTGATAAAAGTAGTCTCTGCACTTGTAATATAGGTACCCACTGCATATACTGGAAAGGACAACATTTTGGGTGCTGTGGTATAATAATATGATTTCTCAGGTATATATAGATGTGTTTCAATGCTATAATGACACATCGTATCCCGGCAAAATCAGAGCAGACAGCATGAACACTGTAAGTAATCAGGATCTAATTGCACCAACAGCAACAGGTAGTATTTTCCCCTAAACCCTACCCTAAACCTCACCCTAACACTCCATTTCTATCAGCCTAACCTTTCCCCTCCATGTCCAGCAGCCTAACCCTAACCTTTACTTTCGATCAGCCTAACCTTAACATTTCATTTCCTGCAACCTAACCCTACCCTTCCATTAGCCTAACTTTAAGCCTTCATGTCCCACAGCCTAACCCTAATTTTCCCCTTCTATCAGCCTAACCCGTAACCCTCCATGTCCCTTAACCTAATCCTAGCCTTTCCCTAACCCTATCCCTCCATGTCCCACAATCTAACCCTAAGCTATCTGGGCACAGCATGGTGACTCAGTGAGTAGCAATTTTGCCTCATAGTGCTGAAGTCATGAGTTCGATTTCCAGACTAGGCTAGATTTACTAAGCTGCGAGAAAGTAAAGTTGAAATATTGCCCATAGCAACCAATCAGATTCTAGCTTTCACTTTCCTATTACATACTAGAAAATGTCAGCTAGAATCTGATTGGTTGCTATGCGCAACATCTCCACTTTTCCTTTCCCGCAGCTTAGTAAATCTGACCTGGCCTTATCTGTATGGAGTTTGTATGTTTTCAACATGTCTGCATGGGTTTCCTCCCACATGCCAAAAACATACTGTCAGGTTAATTGGCTGCTTACTAAATTTACCCTAGGGTGTGTTTATGTATGTATGTCTTAGGGACCTTAGTATGTAGCTCCAATAGGGGCAGGGACTGAAGTAAATGTCTAATGTTCTCTGTAAAGCGGGGGCGTGGCCTGGACTAAGATGGAGTAGGACGCTGTGCTCCTGAGCTCCAATCTCCATCCTGTACAAAAATCCTGTTAACGGTGCCCCAACCGCGGCAAGCTGCTGCCAGTGTCTGTGGGAGTGTGAGAGCGCTTAGCGGTCAGCGGGACGTGGATCGGCTGCGCTGGGCTGGCTGTCCCTGCGGTGGGAGATTGCAGAGATGCTGGAGTGGCTGAGGAGAGTTGGGAGACCACGTGCTGCGGCGGGCTTGCGGAGCGGTGATCGCGGCCGCTGGCTGGAGCCGCGGCTTCTTTAAAACGCAGGCAGGAGCTGGGGAATTAAGTTTCCTGTGGCTGGGGGGGGG
>WWET01002185.1:2637-28993 GCA_011038615.1 Limnodynastes dumerilii
TGCCTACATATACACATAGACAAGATCCGTAAGAGTGCCTCAGATTTGCTACAAAATCAAGTTAACCACACCCCCAGTCTTGGGACTGCAACATATGGACAGTTCTCTAAGTGCGTAGATTTAAGTGCGGATGTATTTCCTTAATGTGACTCAAAAGGAGGCCATTCTTAAAGTTAATCAGCATTCACGCAATATCTGCAACTAAACGCACTTGTTGATTAACAACACAAAACATCATTGTATTAATGTCAAATCTAATATCTAACTTTTAAATAAATGTTGCAATTGTTTTTTATTTTTTTGCTAATTTTTAATTGTCACATTGTTATTTTAACCCTTTATGTGCCTTGGACCAATGATCTACCTGTAAAATGTTTGCTAATAACATTCTAAATCCTTTTTTATTTTATAAAAAAATATATTTTTAGTTTTTGTTATTGGCTTTTTAAAAAATAATTATGAGATTTCTTTATATTAAACTTGGTATATTATGCTTTATTTTAATAATAAACATTTTTTTTATTAAATTTTTAAATAAATATATTTAATTTATTGTTAACACAAATGTTTTCTATAGTGGAAAAGATTTTAAGACATTAAAACATAGCATAGGCTAGCACAGAACCACACACAAATCAATTTAAGGGTGGTAGAGGGCTACCTTATCTTTTTCCGTGTGTATGTATGCTTCTGCAAGGCACTCACACTTGTGAATCAGTCCTAACTCTATAGACACGCCAATACTGTACATTAGTAGCCTGTGTGCTGCTCATTTGCATATACTCTTGCCCCTCTAGCCACATATGCGGGACTCATTCCGTTCCAAAGTGTGATTGATAAATAAACTCGTAAAAATACGTATGGATATTCTGGACGTTCTTAGTTGTGAATCAGGCACATGATTAATATTAAAATGTCACATCTTCTGGGTCACCAGTCTGAATAAAATCTTGTATTTTGGGAATGGTATGGTATAACATTTTAAACATTTAAACAGTGTTTACATAAAAAGAAGAAAAAAAGTTGCACATATACTTGGAAGATTTATTTTAACATTGTTATTAACACATTCCCAAATCTGTCTACAATTTGAAATCAGAATGGCTAACTACTTTGTGAAGTAATATACAACATACTTTGTTTGTGCTAAATTGCTCTGAAAGCTTCAAATGGAATATTCAACAAAGTTTAACAAGTAGCTCAATGGAGAAATCAAATGCAATAAGTAAATCATATATACAGTTCATTACTGTGCAGATTAAACCCATACACCTTCACTGTATTAAATGAGACATAGTTTCCATATGCTTACTCTATACCCCACTGGGTGTTCTACTAGCTGTTAGTGACTTCAGTTATAGCAATAGTCAGGTCCCCATTGTATGCCATTAGCTGTTTCTTACAGTGTTCAAAAATCAAGTACTACGTTCCAGAAGCAACACTGCTTTGCCTTTTTGGATAGAATCCCAGCTACATTACATAACACCTAACCTTGTATCACTGATGTTTTAAATTGTGTGTCATTCTCCTGTACTTACTTTGATGGTGACAAAGCATATTATTACATCTGATTTCCACTGGAACAAACCCAATTTGACTGATTATTTGAAGGTTACAGAGATCATTGCTGTTATAATCTTCTCCCTGCTTTAAATATTTCTAAAGAGGTACTTGTAACACATACTCTGCCCATGGTACTACAGTTTACTGATGGCTATTTAGTGAAATGAAGGGCTAGCAGTATACAATCAGTGTATGAGCATTAACTGTAGGGCTGCTGAAATAGACATATTTAACCATGTTCTTAAATATACAAGATATATATTAATCGAAAGCTATGGTTTAGGTAATGTCTTACATACAGTAGACTATTTACTGTAGGCTAGGAATATCACTTTGTAGTCACCTTATGATTCCTTATGAAACTTATTTTTTTTCTTTTTATTTATAGATGTTAAGTAAGAAGTAGAGATGAGTGCCGACCCCCGTGTTTTGTTTTTGGTTTTGGATCTGTAGATCTGTATTCACTTTCATGTTTTGGTTTTACTATTGCTTTTGCTCCTAAAGCAATACTAATATGAATAACTTTCATTTCCAGTCATTCCTAGTCAAATTGGACCATCTCACAGCTCACAAGATTGAGGTTGAATGGTACATGACACCATATTGTCTAGTATCCCACTCTCAACTTTGTGACATTTGTCAAATGTATTCTCATGTATTGCTATTGTTATATAACATATGAAAGGACAATATCTATGGTCTCTCTCTCTCTCTCTCTCTCTCTCTCTCTCTCTCTCACAGTCTACCTTGTGTGTAGCTCCAGGAATGACATGTGAGGACTGTTTCTTCAGCGGGGCTACAGGGGAACACATGTGGTGTTTATTTTCTGTGCTACACTTATTTCTGTCATTTGTATCCCAGTAAATGTATTGTTTTGGTCTTATATTTTTGATACAGGTATCGATTCTCAACCTTTCATTTCTTTGAATTGTACTTAATTATGTTTTCTCCTTTATCCTACAAGTAATGGATGCCCATGTGAATCGTTTCTAGTATCATATTTGTTTTCTATCTAAGGCGTATTAATTGGAACTTATGGACAGACTTTTTTTTACATCTCTTATACCAGTGAAATATGAATTGAGACTTCTGAAGAACTTTTAAACCTGTATGTCGCTCTTATATTGACTAGATTATTGTTTTACAATTTAACATTTAGTATAGTATTTTATAGTCATTTTTCTAATTTATAAATGTTACTTAAGATCGGTTGTCCACACCCACAGTGCTTTTCTTCCCCTGCATTTGTTTATTTTCATTGCTTTACACTATTTGAGGTTGAGGACTGCTGCAGTGGAGATATTGGCGCTTTTAAAATGATATACCCCTATTTATTATTGGTCTTGTTTAACGTTGTATTTTTAATGTTATTTTTTTTTACATATGTCAATGAGACTACATGTTGTTTAAAAAAAAAAAAAAAAAAATCTTTACTTTTCCAAAGCCTCATCAGTGCATGTAGTTACGCATCATTGAGTCATAAGCAATTTTATGCACCTAAACGCACAATCAATTCACAGCTAATAATACCTAATTATATGCAGGAAAGACTTACATCCTTACGTCGCACTCCCGACACAGGGGGTGTGGTTAACCGGGTTCTTTATTTTCTATGAATTGACATTGCAGATTTTTTACGTTTGTATATTTAGGAAAGTTTGCAATTTTACTCAATTTTACTTAAGTGTAAATCAGGGCCATGGGATACATCAACACTCATGGGGTTAGATTTAATGGGCCTGATTCAGAGGCTGAAAATAAGAACTTAAAGTTACACCTGGGCAAAACCATGTTGATTTCAGGGGGAGTCAAGTTAATTGTATTCTATGCATGCAGGGAGAATGCTTTGCTTTTACTTATTGCACACAGATACCTGATCAGCTTCACTTTTAAACTGCTAATTAGACTTGAGCTGGGAAACATCACCTTTTAACTATAATACTGTTGCAACAAATGAAATTTGACTCCCCTGAAATCAACATGGTTTAGCCCAGGTGTAACTTTAAGTTCTTATTTTCAATCTCTGAATCAGGGCCACTAAGCTGTGGAAAAGAAAAAGGGGAGATTTTGCCCATAGCAACTAATCAGATTCTAGCTGACATTTTCTAGTATGTAATAGGAAAATGAGAGCTAAAATCTGGTTGTTGCAACAACTCTACTTTTCCTTTATCGCAGCTTAGTAAATCTAGCCGCTGGTCCTTTGAATGTTTGTGCCATTTGGCCAAACCACTCTGTAGAGATAGATGGTATATATGAACATTTTTGAACAATGACTATAATATTTTTTTAACAAAATGCAGGAATATTTCTAAGACATATTTGCAAAAATGTTTTAAGCCATCTGCCACCATCAAGGCTTTTCTGATTAGATGATCTTAACACTAAATAGTAAGAGTCCCTATATTTGGTCCTATATCATATGTTTTTACGAGCTAACTCGTCCAGAAGGACCCCATAAAGCCTCATAAATAGCTTCTGCCTCTATACAAATGGATGGATGGATGGATGGATGGATAGATTCTAATGTTGCCAAACAGTTAAATGTAGGCCATTCAACATTTGTCATATTTCATGTAAATTTCACAAAATAATGCATGTAAGTAAAAATATCTAAACTAGTTAATATCATAAGACATATTTGAAAAATATGATGCTCTGAAAAAAGATATTCACTGCTAATCATAAAATAGTGTGAAAACTGGCATGTTTGTTATTGAGAAAAATGAGAAACTTATGTTTCCATATGGCTGTCATCAGAACATGAGAAGACAAAGAACAATAATTGATTTGGCGTCTATAAAAAAGGAAAAATGTTCTTTCTGTTTGCACTGTGCAGTGGGGCACATTTGAACGTCAGGTCTCTCTAGGATACAATAATGCTAAAAATTGGAAAGTAATATGATTTTAGAAGGATGTTATAGTGCTGAAGTGTAGAATTGCCTGCAAAGTTCTGTAAACATTGTATCCGTTTAAAGCTTTTAAAGGATTAGCAACATTTTTGTGTGTAAATTTTATTTACTGATTGAATAATACTAATCACACTGCCTCATCTGCCTAGAGAGAGTGGGTATTGCGTGCTTTAGGGGTAAAAAAAATAAAAGTATAGAAATATTTAATCCAATATTTGCAGAATAAAGAAAATTATATCAGTAAATATAAAATAAAAAAATTGTAGAATAAAATATAGCCAAAATGAGCCTAGTTTTTTAGTGATCTAATGGAGATAACAGTATAATATTAGTAAATGATTGATGAAAATAACTTCCATCCTGTAATTAATGATTGCTTGCTTGATTTGATTGTTGAATAGTTAAGTTAGTGTCCAAAATCTCTTCCCTAAGGTCTGGTGTGACAAGGGCAAAATATTTTTCCATTACAATTACAAGTCCTATTCAGAGTTTGTTGCTATACTCCACGATAGCTAAAATTAACCTTTGGCTTTTACATGTCAAAGGATCCAAAACTTGATTGCTTTTCTTTGCTTATTATACATTCTAGGCTGATTTGTGCAACCACACAAACATGACATATAATAAAAAATATTCCATTCAAAGTGGATGCCCAGCATATACCCAACCCGGTGGGAGTCCCCGGCACAGGGGCTGTTTTTCAGAAGTAGAGACAGCTAGTTCTTTTTCGTCTGTCTCTTTTTCAATTGTTTTTTTTCCAATTTTTTTTCCAGAATGAATGAGTATGCTAATCGGCATACTCACCCATTCATTTTTGGAAGTGCCACCCACTGGTCGCACACGCTGCAGACACCACTGGAGAGATAAGTAACCTCTCCGGGACTTTTAGGGTTAGGGGGAGGGTTAGGCTGTGTGGAAGGGAGGCTTAGGGCCATGGAAGGGGAGGATTAGGGTTAGGATCAGGCTGCAGGGACGTGAGGGTTCAGAACTGGCTAAGAGAGAACGGTTCTTTCGCAATAGGGCTGTTCTGAGTGGGGACCCACACCCTGCCCAACCCGATTGACATATGAGAACAGAAGCCATTCCTTCTTCTCATTTATAAATATGAAAGCCAGAGCAGTTGCCATTTTCACTGAAGATTAAAGAGGGCAAAACATCCTCTCTTCTATACTTGTCTTAGTCACTAGAGAGATGAATGTGACCCTCCAGTGACTGTGATTTGCATTGATCAGGGAGGAGAGTCTCTTTTAAACAAATTTCAGACCTGGGGCTAGATTTACTAAACTCGATTTAGTTAACTATCCAGAGATTGCCTGCAATGCGAGTTTTAAAGCGCTGAATTTACGCTGAATTTTTGCCAGAGTTTAGGGTATTTTAAACTTGCCGTAGAAGAAATCATTGCAGCGTGTTTATAAAGGCAGAGCATACAAATCTCTGTCAACTCGCCTTAAACATCGGCGAGAAAATAAAGGTGGGTGTCAGTGTTGATTCCTAGATCCCGTCAGAGGATCTCACGCCAGAGGGTATAAAAAGGGCCCCATTAATGACAGCAGTCATTCGTCAGAGACACCACGAAGAGGAAGGAGCTTTGCGTGTGCAACAGCCTGGAGGAGAAGTGAAGCCGAAGTCACTATCGTCGCCTGGCAACATAGATGACTTCTGAAATGTGAGTAGTGAAAATATTTATTATTACTTTTTAATAAATGCTTTCTTAAAATTTTTTTGCCATTTAACAAGGACCAATGGTTTTTAATTATAAAGGATCGGGCCACAGCTATTATTTATATGTACGGTTTGGGCCACAGCAATTATTTATATGTAAGGATCGGGCAACATTTTATATTTAGATATTAGGATTGAGACACATTTATTCTTTATGTCTTAGGATCGGGACCATGCATTAAGCATTATTTAGGATCGGGGGCCATGTGTTATTTATTTATTATGATCACGGAACATTTATTAGTTATTTAATAGGATCGGGGCTTTACATTGTAATTTTAATGTATTGGGAACTTGTAAAGTTATTTTTGTTGTAAGGTTGTCCATTATGGATGTGGCAGCATGCACTTAACCCTTGGCATGCTGACGATTATGGTACTATAAGGCACATCATGCCCTGCAATACAAGGGCATGCTGTGCTTTATATTACTAGATGCCACAGAATGATAAGGGTTAAGTGCATGCTGCTGCAGCCATTTTTATTATTTTTAAGTGTTTTTTAAAGTTTTTAAAAAATGTAAAAAAAAAAAAGGGCAAGATGTGTAGCGATTTTTAAAAGGAAAATTAAACCTCTAAAAATTGCCACACATCGTGAGAGTTGACAAATCAGTAGGGTAACTCAGCCCTTAGTAAATCCAGAATTTGTTTTTTTTTTTTTTTATAATCGCCGGTGAGCTACGGTTATACATGCAAGATAAAATCGCCTTTAGTAAATCCAGCCCCTGAGGACTTTAATGTACATTACATTAAAGAAGAAAAATCGAACAGAATAAAAAGAAAAAAAAAAACAGCTTACCTGTATAGTATATGGTATCGAAAATTCAGTGCGATGAAAGTGCATAGCTCACAAAAACATGCAATTGGTGGAAATTCCATGAGCAAATCCATGTCTTTTAAAGTTCAATATTCAATATATGACACAATACAATTGAGTTTACAGTGACAAATTAGCTACAAATTTTGAGCTCAAACACCCATACTGAAAATTTTAAAAGAACAAATATAACATTAAACAAGTATTATAAAATAACACATCATCAGTTAATCATTGTGGGGCACACTATTGGGGCTGGATTTACTAAAGTGCAAGATTAGAAAAATGCTGCCTATAGCAACCAATCAGAATATAACTCTCACTTTCCTATTACATACTAGAGAATGTAAACTAGAATCTGATTGGTTGCTATGGGCAACATCTACACTTTTCCAATCCTGCAGCTTAGTAAATATGGCCCTTGTCTCCTCATTCAGAATTTAGTTATTCAACACCCAGTTGTAAGAAAATCATAATACAACAGTAATGATTAATTTTTAATTACATATGTAATTTCTTACATGTCAGCGTTTTCTGCAGATGTCTAAATTTGATCAGCCTGCAGCTTGAGGTTCTTTCTTTTATCACAAAACATTATTATAGGTTTTTTTTATGCAAAATTAGCCTGTTAACATGTTTAAGAAGTTTGCCTATTGCACAGTCTAAATTTTTACTTTTCTATTTGTAGCACCCCTGCCTAGCCTAACATAAGCCTAAACATCTTGTCTCTGGCTTACGAGGAAATGAGAATAGTAAAATTTCACATTTAAATAGAACTTACTTTGATTTTCTTCTCCTCAAGAATCTTTCTTCCCCCACAGCGAGGTGAGTAGTAAAGAAATACTCTGAACAACTTTGTATACTTTTAGATTTGTTTAGTTTTAGATAATATTTTTCTTTGTCTCTTGTGAAAGTTTAAATTGAAGACAAGCTGGCAGAAGACTTACTCAAGCTAACACAATATTGTACAATTCAATCAATTCGCAATGTTCAAATAAAATGGTAGTTTTCAATATTCAAAATCCTAACATTCAATATAAATGCAAGTTGCAATATTAAATTGGAAACAACCAAAATGAATGCCGTTTGCAACATCAAATAGTAACAATTAAAATGAATACAGTTTGCAACATTTAAGATAGGCAGGAGGAAGTTGTAAATTGAGTCCCAGCAAACAGTCTGTGTGTTTGTAACTCTACTTTTAGAATATGAAGGAAAAGAGTCTATTTGTATTGCCTCAGGCTTGGTGCTGATATATACCACTCTTCCCACACTGTCCCACACCAATATTTCACCACTTATGATGCTCCTGAAATCCCTGGATAGGAAATAACTCCCCCGATGATCCCCCAATTACAGAAACCCTGATACTGGTGTCTTCAATGTCAGCTTCACTGCCCATAGTCTCCACTGTACTTAGACTCCAGCTCCGCTTATGCCTCACAAGGCCCATCTATCTCCGACTTTCACCTCAACACCGATCGCTGCCACTGACTGCTGCCTTCCGACTGTCACCTCAGCACTGACCGCTACCACCGACTGTTGCTTTCCGACTGTCACTGACTCTGCCACCGAATGCTGCCTCTGACTGTCACTGACTTCTGCCACTGAATGCTGCCTCTGACTGTCACTGACTGCTGCCACCGAATACTGCCTCCGACTGTCACTGACTGCTGCCACCGTATGCTGCCTCCGACTGCTGCCACCATATGCTACCAACTGCTACTCTCACAAACAGCGTCACAACTTTCCCCCAGCTTCAACACCACCTCCTACCGCTCTCTCTCTCCGTCAACTGCCCCAGCCAACTGCCACACAAGCCCTTTTATGCTCTCGCAACTCCCCAGCAACGTCCAATTTTTCCCCCGTGCTTCTCCCATGCGGCTTTATTTGGCAGCCATTTCCTAGGCAAAACCCTCATACCACATATTGAGACAGTTGTATTCAATACAAATGCAGGATTTTGAAAGGGGTGTTTCCAATGTTTCTAATGCATGTGAGGTATATTAGGGGTCTGAACATGCCACGCTATATAACGTACATGTGGGATTTATTAGGGGTCTGGAAATGGCACAAAGTGTAAAATATATGCTTTATAGTAAGGTTTGGGAATGGCACACCTTATACAGTATATAGTGTGCTATTCCCAGACCCCTAATATACCCAAAATTAACTTTATAGTATGCCATTCCTAGATTCCTAATATACCCCATATATATATTACAGTATGTGTAACTTCCAGACTCATAATACACCCCACATTACCAGACCTCTAATATATCCCCCATATTTTATAGTATGTGCAATTTCTAGACTTTTATATCCCACACGTACTTTTAAGAAATAAAAATAAAAAGGTCTAAAAAATGTAAGTGAAATATTTCAGTATAATTAAATTGAATATAAATATGCTATATATGTCATCATAATATTGCGCTGTGTATCTCCATAAATAGAAGCTAGAATACAACCAACAAATAAAGGATTAAGAATAATTCTAAGTAGCTTTCAATACCACTCTAATAAGGTTATATATCCCCACAGTAAGGTTTAAAATGCCCAAATGCCCATTATTGTGGGGGTATTAAGGTTTATTAAACTCTAATATGGGGGCATGTGAAGTCTTATTATTTACAGGGCCACTGTTCATCTTCTGCTCCTGTCTTTCCTGGGTCTCTTCATCCATTCTCACCTTGTTTTTCTCCAAATACCACCCCATGCCCTTGTCTCTCTTTTAAACCCCCAACCCAGGCCCCAGTCACTCTCTAACCATCACCCTTGGCCCCTGTCTCTCTCTATCCTCCACCCCAGGCCACTGTCTTTCTCTAACCCCCACCCCATGCCTCTGTCTCTCTCCAACCCCAACGCCAGGCCTCTGTCTCTCTCCAACCCCAACGCCAGGCCTCTTTCTCTCTCTAACCCCCACCCCAGGCCCCTGTCTTTCTCTAACCCCCACTCCAGGCCCCTCTTTCATTTTTTTTCAGCTCCCATCCCAGGTCCCTGTTTTTTTTTTCTCTGCAGCTCCCACTCCTTTACAATATTTATTTTTCTACAGCATCCACTCAATGCCCCTGTTTCTCTTCAACAGCCAATATCCCCCTTCTCTCAGTAGCATTTTCTCTTACCTTCTCTTTCCTCTTTTGTTCCTGTAACTGTGGGTCATGCTGCAAACTTTGAAACCTTTCCTCCCCTAAATCTCTGGTCCATTGGGAGGTGGAGCTTGAACAAAGGGGTGGGGCTTGCATGCCAATCTCAGTGATTCAGCACTAAATGGACTGGGAGGGGGCAGGGGATCAGTACTGAGCTCTGCATGCTTTCTGCTTCTTCGCAGTTTCAGACAGCCTCTACAGTCCGGTGCACTGACAAGCTGGAGCATCTGTGCTGTGGCCAGCATGATATTTTTACAATTATTTATTTTTAATAATTTTATTAATAATGGTTTGAAAGCAGAATTTGTTCTCAAAGAAAGTAATACGTCAGTGCCTACAATATGTGCCAGGGATAAGCACATTGGGGCAGATCCAGACCCACGCGTGCATTACATGCGTGCACGTGGTTGGAGTGCAAGCCCCCTGCACTCCCCACTCTCAGTAGGAAATCTTACGTGTCCAGATTACTACCTTAAATCTTACGTCTAGGTCTGCAACCTTACAGCTGCAGACATATGAAAGGGCTTCCCCCGCCCCAACATCTAATTTAAATGGCTATCTCCTCCTATGTGGCAGAGATACGACCAACATAATGGGTAAACCGGACCCTTTTTCGTTTCAGCTGGCGTACGTAACATAATACGCCTGCCGGTATGCACACATAAAGACGATGGGCCTGATTCAATTGAACGCAAAGTGTAGTTTTTCTGCGTTTTTCTGCGTGTTTTGCTAATCCAAGTCCTCTCCGTGAAAATATGTTTCCCAAAATCCTGTCGACAGTTGTCAATACATCTGTGTCCTGTGTTTTACCAAAATAAGTATAGACAAGAACCTAGGCACCTCCTCTTTATTATGTCAACAGCAGCAAGTTCACTTTTTTATCCAAATATGTAAAATCATATGTCACAACAAGCAGTCCAGCATCAGCTACCAGAACCATGGACAGATTCCAGCAAAAGCAATCTCCACCAGCAACACCTTCATCCTCCTCATCGATTGGGAGTAATCCTGCATCTATTTTTCTAGGGTGAGCTCACTCCCTTAAGGAATTCATGAGGGAAGCTGCTGGGGGTGAATGTTCATCACAAGGGATCAAGAAGACATGCTGTTTCATCTGACAATTGTTTGTGGAACAATACTTTTGTAGAGGAAAGACTTATAAAACCTGCCAGTGCCAACTGTTGCAAAGCACATCACTGACGTCACTTTTCTCTACAGCACTGGGTTTACGGCTAACATACAACATGATTATTATTTTTTTTATTTCTGAATTTCTTTTTTCTCCAAAATGTATTCATATGTTTGTGCCCAAACAAACCAATCCCTGTGGCCACAGAAAAATCTCTGTAGCTCTGTCGCTGAAGTGCTTGGTTTGTTAAATTGCGCATGTCCAACATAAAGGTATGTAGGAGGGCTCAAAGACAATTCCATCTTACATCATTTTCCATTGTGCACTCTCGCTACATTGATAAACAACAGCAGGCCACCAAGCCATGAGCTAGGAAGTGGGGGATGTTACCTTACTGCAGCACAATGGAGAATTTGGAGGCCCTTGCACAAATGAACAGTCTATTACTTAAGCGGCCCATCGCTTAAGTAATAGATTATGATAATGGTTTAAAACACACATATGGAGTGACTGCATCATGGTCCGTAGTGGCCAATAAGTTTTTTGAAGATGGTTGTAAGTTTAAAGGAAGAGGGAAAAAGTCCCCTTGCTTGTAACATCTGCGTATGAACATGCCAGATGTTATGCAGCAGATCTCCATGAGGATGGAGCTCTGTTCTATCCTTATGGAGATGCTTCTGACGGGTGGAGTTTGCCATCCGCATGGCAAAGCCTCATACAGGAGGCGGGGTTTACCATGCTAATATGGCAAAAGGGGAAAAATACTTGCTACCCGCACAGATCTGCCATCGCACAGAGTCAGATCTATCGGTAAAGATAAGGTAGGAGGTATGGACATTGAAGTGTCCATACCTCTGCAAGTCAGATGGGAATGACAGGGGTGTTCACTCCCCTATTCAATGCATAAGAAACACGGTTATAATACCGTAGGAGCAAAAATACATACATATTACATGATTTTAGTTGATTTGATTAATTTATCCCCAAAAAATATACAGATCCAAAACCAAAACCAAAACTAAAACCAGACAATAAATTAGAAATTCAAGCAACAAAGGACTGGACTGAGACTTCATGCACCAGCAAGCATAACGTGGTATTTATTTTTACCTGGATTTTGCACACCTTAAATATGATTCTGAAGATTTAATTTTCATGTTTTCCTTACAATTCTAGCCAGGAATAATTTTATTGGTTTGTGTAGTGTTGAATAATTTTTTTTTTTATACTAATTACTAATAAATATGGTGTATAGTATAATGAGATTTGCTTTATGTTGGTTTAATTTACTGTGCAACTCTTTGTTATTGATATATCACCTTATGACTATAGTATTCAAATATTTGCAACATTCAGTAGCTTATTCAACATTATTATATGTATGCTGCAGAGAGTTAAGTGTAATCAGAGGTGTTCACCTCTAGCAGTAATTTAAAAAAAGTTAAAAGTGTGGGTTACTTCTATTATATGTGAACATAACCTAACTGTCGGGAGAAAATATAAATTGCTTTTAGATTCAGATGCATACTAAAGTACAGCTCTTACACAATGTACTCAACAGAAAAAGAAGGCTGGAAAACATAAATCTTCAAAGGGAAAACTAATCCTTTTAGGCATGCAACTTCTCCTGAGGATTGTCCTTCACACTGTTCTGCAAATACCTGATTTGTAAGTCTGCTCTTAGGGGAACAGAAAACCCACTAATATTCAAAAAGTGAAAAATCTCAAATTATATTTGAAAAAAATAAACATCAAAAGGCTTAAACCAATGTAAGGATTTTACATTTCCATTGGCTTGAATACAACTTGCTATTGTTTATCCAATGTTATTCCAAAAACAAAAACAACTCCAGCAAAGCATTTTCTTTTAAGAGATAAAATGTAAAGTGTGTGAATAACATGAAACATTAATCCGTGAACGAGATTAGAAACTGAATACAAAAGGTCACAAATAAACATAGCTAGTTCTAACTTCAAGCACAAACTTATGTCATAAAGGAGGGATAGAAAGGATTGGGAGTCATACTAGTGTAAGGTGACAATTCTAAATCCATGAACGGATGAAAAGCTTAGATAATTTGGCAAATACAACATAGAAAAACGAAACAAGAAGATGACAACAAAAATACACACACTTTATAGAAAAAGAAGAAATAAACGTGTCTCTTCATTAAAATGCAATAGTATTATACCATAAAAATATAGGAGTGTAGGGACCTGATCAAGAGCTGCCCTACCAGCTACTTTTCAGGTGGAAGAACAGTGGAAATGAGGTCAGCGCATGAACAGAACAGGAGCAAGCACAAAAAAAGGGATGTGGTTGCTGGTCCCCAGCTGAATGGCGGCTGTCATTGTTCTAAAAGCTTTCAAAATTTTAATTTGGGAAGCATTGGGAATAGGAACCTATTTCACAGTTCATAAATAGCTACAATCTGCAGCGGTTGTGGCAGGTAGATTAGGATTAAGCTGGGGGCATGGAGGTTATTAAGTTGGGGGCATAGAGGTTTAGGGATAGGCTGCAGGGCATGAAGGATTAGAATTAGGCTACAGGGCATGGATCGTTAGGGTTAGGCCTGAAGAAAAGGAATGTTAGGGTTAAGCTGCGGTAAAGGGAGGGATAGGGTTAGGAAGGGGTTAAGGGGAAGGTTAGGTAAAATTGCTTACCTTTTGGTGGATGACTTTTATCGGCTCCAAAAATCAGATCACCGACAATTTCTAAAATGCTAAATGTCGGCAATTGCTGCCAGTCTGCATTCAGTTGTAGTGCAATGCTCTTTCAAAATGAAGACTATCGTACCTGCGAACCACATCCCATCACAAGATGGGCCACTGCTGCTTATTAAAGAAACAAAGTTTATTAGGAGATATCACGTTTCAAAGCACCAACAAAACTAAAATCCAATAAAACACTGGCCACATTAGTCTGACCTAAATGCAAGTGATTGGGTATAAGGGCTGTTTTTACAGAATGTTAAAACTTATGTTTCTACACCTAGATATGTGCTCTGCAGAACTGCAACATTGGGTCCAATAAAATAAGTTTTCAGGGGTAAAAAAAAGTCAAAGCATGAAAAGCCCATTCATTCTATTCCTTTCTGGTATCACAATAAAATAAAGTGCTGCAAAAAATGAAAAATAAACTGCTAATTTCAGCAATATAAAAACACATATTTGTGTCTGTTTTATCAAAATGTAATTAACGAGTAACGATTTTTTTTACTTTAGTAGAAAACAGGAAAATCCAGCTAAAGCCCGAGCAATCACAGCGAGATCATCCATACTGCACAAAGCACCTCTAGTAGTAATGACTAATTTTTTTGAGGTATATATGTAAAAATATTCATGCAATGACCTCTCCAATAAGTATCAGGTGCAGCCTGAGAAAAGTATGCTACTATTTTTTTTATGTTTTAAGGATGTAAATTAAAAAAAGAAACTGAAGTTTCATATTCACATTTAAACAGTTCCGCAAATGATGGCTTTCTTGTTCAACTCTGAAAGGCTGCTTGCTCTTTGCCCTATAATCATTTATTCAGCCATGCCTATAAAGCTATTTAACTGTTATGGTACCCCGGGTTTACCCCGACAGGGAACCGGGGTGACCAAAAGGTAAGAGAGAGGAAGCCAAACAACTCACCAATTCATAGAGCCTGATGTCGGAGTGTTCGCTAGAGCCCCTGAAGGTGGGGATAGACTGGAGCTGGTGGGACTTCGTCAGGATACGCACCTTAGAGAAACTCGGAAGAGGAAATGGGACAAAGGGGAATGGATAAGAGAAAGCGGGTAAGAAGCCAAAGTAGTACCAGAAGGACCTGGACTGTGACAAACAACAAAGAACACACAACAGACGTAACTGGGAAGACCAGACCAGACAGACTAACAAGACTAACTGGGTAACTCACTCTCACACACTCACACAGCGGGAACCCCCTAAGGGGTTAACAGAAACAGACAACCAGGGAAAAATAGGACAGTACAAAATTGGATGGAACAGTAAGGAGCTAGAGCGAGGGACTGAGAGACACAATGAAAACAAGGCAAGGAACTGGGCAGGCATAACCTAGGGCACTCAAGAACAAGAAAAGCAACTAATGCACAAGGCAAGAGAGAAAGCAACCAGACTGGCACAGTAACGCAAGTGAGAAACTATAACCAGCACCTGGCCAGTGAATGGAGAAGCTATTTATGGCAGCGTGAACCAATGAGGGAATTGCAGAGCTCGCACCAATGGAAAGTATAGGCCACCGTAATGGAGACGCACCTCTGACTCAGAGCCGACAGTCAGAAGGAATGTGCGTCTCCCGTCTCCTAGGCTACGTCATCGCCGAGAGCCGGAAGCCGGGGAGAGCTGCAGAACAGCGCGTGTGGAGGCAGAGAGCAGAGCGTGGGACCGAAAAGGAGAATGAAGGTAAGTATGAAGGTGCTGTGGAGGTAAATAACGGAGAGGGGAGCCAGAGGCCAGCGGTGAGCAGGTGCTGCCTGACAATAACAATGATTAGAGGACCCTTAGGCTCCATTTACAAACCATCGATAACTTAATTTTCATGAGATTAAGATGTTTTCTGACAAAAATGGCCTCTATCTCATGAAAATGAAGTAGTTCATATTTACAAGGCTATGATGGCAACAATCGCGATCATTAGCATCAGCACCCTCGATCACCGGCCACTCCAAAGAATGTGACCTGGCTGATCACTGAATTTACTGTCAGCATGGAATTATAACAATCTGCGATGATACTTTAGATAACGCCATCTCAGGATGGCATTAGTGAAAGTATTCCAGCGCTCTCCTCATATACCCCCCCTTTTCCTCCCCCTAAAAGCTGTTATTTAGGGGAAAAAAGGAGGGGGGGCGGGTGTATGCATAAGGAGACCTCTGGAATATGCAACCAGCATGTGTATGTGAATAAAATAAATAAATAAATAAATAAATAAAACTATTAACTATGATTTTTTATTTAATAATAATTTAAAAATAAGAAATAATTTCATACATTTAAATATATTTTGCCCACTGGAATCACCAGCAGTGTATTTTACTTTTGGGTCTTGAATTTTTTCTGTACTGTTCAGAATTCTTACAGGTTAAATTAGATTTTTTGAGGGAAAATATTGCCATTCAAGACATTCAAACTAGTATAGGCTGCTGAATTCACACTTTGCAGCCTCTGTCTAGACACATCCATTTGTATATTTCAAATGAATGCACTTTCCCAGTATGTCCCATCTAAAATGGCAAATGGCAGAACTCTGGATAGGATGCACACATGCCCATCCACTGCTCAAAAAGTCTGGATCAGGTCCTGTTTCTCTGTAATCTAAAATAACTAAACCTTCATAATATAAAACAAAAACCTCTAATTTAGCACCAGATTCAGACTCCCGCACACTTTCCGTGCATGCGGGCGTCTATTATTACACGAGACAGAGGGGAGTGCACGCCCCCTGTCACTTTCCTCTGTCATGCAGGCTTTATGGCAGCCTGCCTTAAATGGGACGTGCGGATCAGCAGTCCGTACGACCGCTGATCCGCTGCAGTGTGGGAGCCCCCTCCCACACTGTACAATTTAAATGAAGTAGACGAAATAAAGATCCGTCCAATTGTTTGTACGATAGGGTTACTATAGTAAAGGCAGGTCACTTAAGCACCTTGCGTGCGTAATTGTCCTGCCGTTATTAAATCTGAATCCGGTCCCTAGTCTCTAGTTTATAAATAGTTTTGTTACATTTTTTGGGTTTAAAAAAATTTGCTTGAAAGTCAAGGAATTTGTGTATTTCAAGCACTATGTTAATTTTTATTGGTGGATTATTTGTCTCAGACACATATATAGCAGCAGTTTTCAAGATTTATTGAAAATCAGCTGGAAGTGGTTTAAAAAATTAATGCTTTTCTGTCATGTTTCTTATAATTGGCTTTTTCATCTACAAAGCACATTTGTCTGAATTTATGAACTTCAGTGTTAACTTTTCCTATAACATCATTTAATTATATGTTTTACAAGCAAGTACTCTTTGGAAAGTAATTATGCTGGCTTTATTATTTATATAAATATATCAGAATTGTTCTCTATTGTTCATATTTACTATAAATAAGATGATCAAACTGCTCTTTGTGTTTTGAAATGAAAGACAAATTAAGTTGTTCAAGAGAATTTTCTCCATTTTCTTTCTACTAATAGATAAAATAAATACAGTATTTTGTGGTTCATGTAAAGATCAACATCCACTTCTGTCACAATTTTTTTAAATTCTTTACTTTTTTATTGTTTATAACAACACTGATCCCTCGTAATTGATATTTTGCAGTGCATTTTGTTGTTATGTAAATATGACACTAATACCCCGTTCACACTGAGCCAAAAACCCGGGACTTTGCCGGGGCAAGACCGAAAATCCCGGGTCTAGGCTCAGTGTGAACGGTCACACCCGCGTTGACCCGGGTAGAGAGACCCGGGAATCAGACACAGGATTTAACGAGGGGTAATTCCCGTGTCTGACCCGTGTCGCCCTCAGTGTGAACGGTGCGACCCGTGTTTTTTGTAACACGGGTCGCACAGAAAGAAGCTGATTGGGTCAAAAAAGACCCAATCAGCTTCGTTTCTTTAAAAAAAACACTTAATTAAAAAAAAAAGTTTTAAATAAATAAAAACAATAAATTAATTAAAAAAAACACTTAAAAAATATTAAACAGAACTTACCTGTCCTGCGACGCGGCTGACTGCAAGTCCGGCCGTAATGGAGGGCCTGCGCATGCGCAAGACTTCATTCAGGCATCGCGTGAATGAAGGCCTGCGAGGACCCAGAGGATCATCGCGGGACTTGCAGGAGAGGTGACTAGCGTAGTATTGTATACCCCATTCTAGTCTATAGTCTATACTATTCTATACCCTATTCTATTGTATAGAATAGGGTATGAAATAGTATAGACTATAGAATAGAATGGGGTATACAATAGTTTAACAGCATAGAACCGAAGAATCCCGGGTCTATGCTGCAGTGTGAACAGGGTTTTCCCTGCTTTTCTGCTGCGTGCCCCGGCAAAAACCTGGGTTAAAAAACCCGGGTTAAAAAACCCGGGTTTTTGCCGGGGCTTCAGTGTGAACATGGTATTAGGAGATGTTTATACATGAATCTCAGAATTTCCTCCTTCTGTTTTTTTTTCTATTTATAATGGAAACGGTTATGTGTAAAAAACATTAGTTGCATTTCAAGATAATCATTATGGTACCAACCCCATATGGTAGTAGTGAAACCCTATAGACACCAGGGAAATATCGCTACTAAAAAAGGAGCAGGTAACTCAACAATAATGAAGGACTTCAAGAAATATGTTGCTTCTCTTTGGGGAGAGTTTCAGGTCATCACAAGCACTGTTAACTAAGCCTTTTCTTGCCTATTAGGTGTTTGTAGCTCTGACCTCTGCTCACTAGACTTTGTATATACTGATATTTTTACATACATGCTATGGGGTGTGAAGTCTAGCACACCGCCAATGTTTGGCAGGTTATGATGTTGTGCATAAACAATTCTGCAGAGGATGTGCAGGTCACAGTTCCTACTGTATAAACATTATCAGTATGGTATGGAAAAGATGGTAGTACTGGAGTACATTGGTTTGACTTTGACTCAGGTATAAGTACAGGAGCACAGGAGATGGGTATTTCCTTAATAGCAGTGCAAGATGGTGGCACGTTGATGAAACCAAAAAGTCTGATTCATGGTCTCAGGTGCAGAGGATACAGTTAAAATGACTGCCTCATGTTGCTGTAGGAATGTTGGAACTGGAAGATCATATGAGTTCAAGCAGAAATGCAGGGGAGTCCATGGAGATAATGGCCCTGATTCAGAGATTGAAAATAAGAACTTAAAGTTGCACCTGGGCTAAACCATGTTGATTTCAGGGGAGTCAAATTTCATTTGTTGCAACAGTATTATAGTTAAAAGGTGATGTTTCCCAGCTCAAGTCTAATTAGCAGTTTAAAAGTGAAGCTGATCAGGTATCTGTGTGCAACAAGTAAAAGCAAAGCATTCTCCCTGCATGCATAGAATAAAATTAACTTGACTCCCCCTGAAATCAACATGGTTTTGCCCAGGTGTAACTTTAAGTTCTTATTATCAGCCTCTGAATCAGGCCCAATTACACAGTATTGAGGGTACTGGGTAATAACCCTATACTTAGGCACTAGTTATGGGTCCAGAAATTCTGAAAATAGCAATGGCACCTAGAGAGAAAAAGTGTCCTTTAACAAAAAATAGGATGCTGCTGGCTGAATGTAGGAGATGTGGGCTTAAAGTTTGAGTGGTAAAGTTTCAAAGGCTTCTGATTTTGTGTCAACATAGAAAACCTTTATCAACAGATATGCTAAACCGCAAAAAATAAAAAGATATAAAAAAACAAAAGTGTAAAAGACTAGCAAACTGGAAGCATCTCTAGTGACACAACTAGAATGCAGACAATCCTGGAGACAGTCCAAGATAGCAAATTAAATGTTCTATTAAACTTGCAGAAATGAGTCCAGTGTAATCGTGCAGAGGCATTCTGTCTACATACGGTGATTGATGATAAAGATGTGCCCCCTATTCTAAATACAGGATGTGAATAAATGCGTATGATAAAGATATACATAGTGATATATTGTGAATTAAATATAATGGGGTAAAAGGATAGACAACTGAGAATTATGAACGTTGATAAACAAATTATTGCCAACTATTTTGTATGCTAGAAATTTAGTTTGTGTAATCTTTAAGGACAACAGCTCTATAATGTAAATTAGCTAGTTCAAAACATGAATATGTATTCAATGGCAATAGAATATATTTTATATATCCTTTATAAAGATTAGATCATAGGGCCATGTGACTATTAATGTAGCCAATGGCCTAGCTACATTTTTAAAGCTGTCTCTTTCTATTTTATTTGTAGCAAAACAATGTTTTTCTATTGCTTATTGCATCTTGTGTGTAACAGTAAAGAGGTTTTTTAAAAATTAATTTCACTGGACTTGGATTTCACCATTTTTTTTTATAAGCTCAGTAAAAAAAGAAATCGCAGTAGTATTCATAAAGTTAAAAGCTTTGGAAGCAGAGTGCCTGCAAATAGCACATTACACAGACACTAGTCATATAAAATAAAATCATATATTTTCTGCTTTTACTTACATATAAAACACAGATGCACTGGTATATTAATATAAATAAGTTGATAAAAAATTATAACTTTAAAAAGTTTTATAAAGTCACTCTGGATTCCTGTTTTCTTTTATTCCTATCCGGAGGCTTTAGGAGAAGATGCTTGCATGGTGGCTACTAATTTTTTTTTTAGGACTGGTATGCAGTATCTTTTGGAGCAAACATGCAATCTCCCCATGAATCCTATTCAATGGAACAGGTTGGGCAGCTGCAGATGCTTAGTTTGTTCCAAAGGCGTTACAACCTGAATAACTGTTCTATATATGCACAAAACAGTCACCTGTCCAAACATGTGCAAGATGCCATACATGCACAAAACAAAGACTTCCCTTCTAGCATGTGCAGGGGCGCATTCGATGCAAGCACATGTGCTGGAAAGAGGTTGGGGGGGGGAGAGGCTGTTGGAGATAGATACAGAGGAGCAATTGAAAGATGGTATTAAAAGAACAAAGGATGAGCAGGAAAAAGTGGAAGAGGTAAGAAACAGGGGGCCTGATCCAGACCTACGGGCGCCTTATGGGCGCCTCCAGATTCCTACCCTAACAATTACGATAAGCTCTGCGGCCTTACGGCCACATCGCTGATCGTAAGGGGGCTTCCTCTGCCCCGTTCCCTAATCTGCATGCCTGTCCCCGCCTTGATACAGAATGTATGAAGGTGGGGGGAAAGCCCCCTTTTCATAACAACCGGCGGATGTAACTATAGTTACGGCCGCCGACCCTTACTACGTCGTATGAAGGTTGTGCGCATGCACAACCTTCAAAACAGGGAAACAGGGAAATTACGTCCGAGCCGGCTGTAATTCCCTGTGCGGCCGTAGCTCTGGACACAGCCCAGGGAGAATAAACAAGGAGAACAATAGCAGGGACTGGAGAAACAAAAAGTGGGGGGTCTAGAAGAAACATAGTAGAGTCTACTTGGGAAACAGAGAGAGAAGTAATGGTTCGAGTTGAGGAGTGAAGCATGGAGATTCAAAGAGGGTAAAGGGTTGGACTAGAAGAAATAACTGGGGACCTGAAAACAGGATAGAAGACAGGAGGAGACATGAAAAGGACAAGTGAGGTAGAACTGAGGAGAACAACATGGAAGAACTGCAGAAATTAATTTTAAATAAGAACAAATAAAATGAATAAATAAGTAAATAAATAAACATAAAAAAGAAGTAATAATACATACTGTATGTGGAAGGTGGCCTGGATGACATGGTGGAGTGTATTTGATGTGGAATGCAATTGTATTCATAAATACTAAATAATTCAAATTCATTCAGTACCTAACAGTTTTTTTTTAATTAATAAATAATTCATGGGTGTTGGAGAATCAGTTATACAATCCCTGTGTCAAATTCTTACTTATTGTTTCTGTTGGTATATTTTTATTATAATTTTCCCTTTGATCTGCAATTTGTTTCTCTTTAATCCTTAATTTTGTAGTTCATTCTCCCTCCAATGTAGCTTGTGACTTTACCATCCTCATCCTCATCACCCCTTGCAAGCTTGTTCTGTGGGATGGGTAGCCTAAGAAAGTTTTCAGTTCCTTTCTTAAGCATAAAGCAGGTTGTCATGTGAGCAAAAGAAAATACTGACTTAAACTTATCTATAAATGATCTCGTTCGCTGTGCTAATGTTAGTCAATATTAAGAAAAGACAAATAAGCAAAAAGAGCACTGTGCTTCAGTTATAAAAAAAATGTGAATAAATAATTATAATATTAAATATTTCCAATGTAATTAAGTTGAATGTCTAGAAATGTTCTAAATCTAAAAATACACATTTAACAAAAAAGCAGCCCATTAATCACAATGAGCAAGGATAAGCTCTCAAGTTTTTAAACATCTGTAATTCTGTTTAGTTTTTGTTTTACTGTGAAAATATACAACTGACCAACAAGTTTACAGATGCAGATAAAAGAACACAGTTTAAAATGGAAAACACTGCAAAACACCAATATATAATTGGTCTGTATTTCATTATTATCTTTCTAAAGTAATGATACTATCAAAGCATCCTCATTCATGCCAAATCTCTATATTTTCAAAAATAATTTACATCTAACTACTCTACTCAGTTTGCTTAAATCATTGTAAAAGTTTTCAGTTATAAATGTGACACTAATCACAATAATGTATGTATTGTAAAAGTAGTCCAGATTTCTATTATACCCTGTTCAAATTACCAGCTAAAAGACAGGGTTTTCATGAAATAGCTGCGTTTCATGAAAACCCCGGCTTTTTCTGCCAATCTGAACGCGAACCCCGGCTCTCTCTAGTCAGGTCTTAGACCCGGCTAAAAAGAAGGGGTTTGCAGAGAAAGCCGGGTCCCGCGGCTCCACTGCACGGCTGTGACTAGGGAAATCCCGGGTCACCGCTGTCGATGTGAATGGGCAGCCGGCGTGTCCTTGCAAATCCCCAGGGTTTGAAAACCCCGGGGATTTGCAGGGCTGGTAATCTGAACGTGGTATTACTTATATAACTGTATCCATGTAGCTGGACATTTAACCTGGTCTGACAGAGGTCAATGACTCGAGACTTAAAGTCTACAATATATTGATTTAGAGACAAAGCAAGCACTATTTAGTTCAGTCCACAGAGATAAAGTCCAAATCTAATCGCTAACAACCCATCTCGTTCAAAACCCATTACAGCTTTATCACATAATTTACCAAACTTAAACAGTGTCAACAATATTCAGCTTCATGATAATGAAAAACAGAAAAGTCATTTACACTTGTATTCCGATTTAAATCTCATAAACACCAGTGAGAACTATTTTAAAACCTCATTACTTCTGCTCATATGAACCAAGAAGACTTATTTCAAAATCACTTTGTGGCACAAAACCAATTTGTACTATGTAAAATTTAAACCTAATTAAGATTATTATAGTAATCACTCATACAAAAGGCTTTCAAACAGCGTATCAACTGTGCACTTTAATATGCACACATGTAAAAAATCAATTAATTATGAAATAATAAAAAAAGAATTCATTATGTTACAAGCACGTTGTCCGACTTTTATTCTTTATTTATAAATACATTTTTTCCTTATTCTCTATAACAACTGTAGGTACTTTTTAGCAAGCAACAACTTAATGATACTTATATGTAATCTATATTGTTCAAAACAGGAACACAATTTAGCTTTTAAACAAAAAAAAATGATAAATATACACTGCAATTTTGCAGTATTTGGGGCTGATTCAGGACTGCACTTTAAACTGTTTGAGCAATACCATGTTGAACAGCAAGGGGGGGTAAATTTGAATTGTGAAAGCAGAATTAGATTTGAGGTGAAATTTCTTAGCTCTACTCTATTTTCTAGAATAAACATAAAGCTAGGCAGTATTTGAGTTCAATGTACAAAAATAGAGTGTTTTTCCTTGCTTGCTAAAAAAATACAATTAATTATCATCCCCTACTTTGCAAAATGGTTTAGCTAAGCTGTATACTTGCACCTGTTTTGCCCTTATTCCCAAACTCTGTAAGAGAATTTCTGATAAAACATGATGAATTATTATTCAGCTTAGAGCTAGAATTAACATGAATACATTTAATGGAAAACAATGTATATATTTTTTTATACAGGCAATTTTGCATGATATTCAATAGTTATGGTCCCAGTTCACAACTTCCATCTAGATTTTTTTCTATGAAGCTAATTATTATTTATTCCCCCTAAAATAAAATTTTAATGAGCAGCCCTCAATTTATGCTCTATATGTCCTTTATTGCTATTATACATTTCCTAAATCTATATTTTTAATGAAAATGTTACATTTTAATTATTTATGATCAGGAAAATATATGCCTTAGTACAAGCTGAACCATGTGCTACAGCAAGTATTTTGATCTGTGGGAAATTCTTGCTGAAGGTCAAAAGGTGATGTGTTTCTGGGCCAAAGTTTTTTTATAAGATCAATTTCAGGCTACAGATCTTGTGTGGATGTGTCAACTCAATGTAGCTAACATAGATTTTTGATGAGCACAGTGGTCACAAAGGGAGCTAGCATACTACCTAATCACTAAACAAAGATAACAATTCAGTCTCTAATCAAGGTCCCAGTTGTTCAATGTCAAGGCTTTATCCAGTACGTGCAATTCATTCCCTAGTATAAATTTTAAGTTAGAATGCATTTTGTGATATTACATGAAATGTAGTCAAGCGAAATTGACTGAAAACATAATTCTATTAAAAAAACAAACTCTCCTTTTTTGTAGTTTGTTTTGAATCGATACAGAAAACTTGGCAGTATTATTTGTTTGTCAAGAGCATGCAATACCTTTCGCAATGTGTATCTTTAAAATAATTCCTTATTATTTGTATTGTTAGACCAGATCCAGACTTTCATACATTTCATTCTTTTCACGTGTTTCTTATAGTGGGGTAGGTGTGAGCACAAGAGGGAGTGATTTGATTGTTACATTTTACAGTACGGGAGTGACGTACATCCACCCCTGTATCCTGACTTCCAATATATCCCACTTTATGAGGACAGAACGTTAAGGATTGTGGTTCAGAAGTCCATTATATAGGCCTTCATTTTAGAAAATGGAAGTGCTTAGATGACAATTGTTATCTTAGCAAGTAACCAACACACAATTACCATAACGGGGAGCAGCAGTATTAGGGGGCTGCAATACATAGTTTCTAGTTCTACCATATTAACATTACATATGTAGATGAAGGCATATCTACCAGATACCAGAAGAGAGGCATTCCTAGATTGCAGGTATTTCCCCTCATCAGTTGGTAAGTACTGATGTAGAAATATGCCGCCTTATTCTGGAAAGCTAAATCTGATTACAAAATTTAGTGAACTTTCAGATTTCAGACGTAGTGGTATAATAATTTCAGAATAATTTCCAGTCTGTGTTAACAGATTGTGGCTAATTAGTGTTGGAGAATGTTGATGGTAGATTCATGTCACATTTATTTATTATTTATAAACAGGTTTTTATTTAGTGCTATCAGATTATGTAGCGCTTTACAGAAAATATTTCACATTCTCATCAGTCCCTGCCCCATGCTACATTCTAAAGTCCCTAACACATTAGGATTAATTCATGCAGCAGCCAATTAACATACCAGATTTTGGAGTGTGGGAGGAAATTGGAGCACACAGTAGAGACCCACACAGACATGGGGAATACATACAAACTCCACACAGATAAGGCCAAGACTGGGAATCGAGTTCAATGAGACATAAGTGCTACTCACTGAGCCACCATGCTGCCCTCACATATCATTGTGGACATTAAATATAGGAGTTTGATGTGTGTTTGTGAATAGAATTATTAAAGGCATTGGCTAAGTCTTATAGGAATAATTCAATGGAATCAAGCTTACATGAACTGAAGACATTAGCACCATCAACCTAGTAAGGGATAAATGAGTATTGGATACAGTGGTTGAAGTGAACATTTTGAAGTGGCAGTATGTCAGTTTCTAATGAAAGACAGATTTCAAATCCTTCATATTTATTATGGTTGAGCACACTAGAAAAATCAAGAAGAGGAAGTTGTTGAAGAGGAAATTGTACTCCCCTGTTACCCCCCTCTCTTGTGAAGAGTTTGGTCAGTTATTCTACCACAGTGCAGCCTTAAGTACTAAAACCCACCAAGACTACAATTTAAATACTACCACAAAATAATTAATGTAAAAAAACCGTACACATAAACATGAACCACAAACCTTCTTCTCTCACACTAAACACATTAACCCTAGCACTGCTAGCAAGCCCAAAATTCAACAAACATAAATAAATACAACAGTGTGCCCCCCAATATATTAACTATAGTTCTGCCATCCTGGGGTGCTAAAAAATGTGCTTCCTGGTGTACCCAACCCTGTACTGCAAGGACTAGAACTCTTCTC
>WWET01002185.1:38844-50155 GCA_011038615.1 Limnodynastes dumerilii
AATATAGGGGTGCAGCCAAGGACCAAAGTGACCACAATGTAAATACAAGGAACAAGAGAGGTCCGGCGCTCCAAACATACATTAAATAACACTATGTGTCTGCACATAAATAAAAAGGAGGTTTTGTTCACAATATAGCTATATTGGGTTAAGCTCACCTGCCCAGCGTCAAGGCACCTCCTGTAGGTGAGTCCCTATCCATTTTCTATATGTGTACACAGGAGGTCTCTGTTAAGACACTACCTGCATTATTTGGGGAGTCTGACCACTCCCCAAACATGGCCGCTGCAGGCTATTCAAATGCAGGTAGTGTCTTAACAGAGACCTCCTGTGTACACATATAGCAAATGGATAGGGACGGACCTACAGGAGGTGCCTTGATGCTGGGCAGGTGAGCTTAACCCAATATAGCTATATTGTGAACTAAACCTCCTTTTTATTTATGTGCTGACACATAGTGTTATATATAGTATGTTTGGAGCGCCGGACCTCTTTTGTTCCCTGTAACTACAGAGTTCAGCACCAGAAGGAAGGAAAGTAAAGAATAGGGAGGCTGGAAACACAGACTGGGGAATTCTGGGGATGTTGCAGACACATGATGGGGATACTGGGGAGGCTGCAGACACATAATGTGGAATACTGAGGATGCTGTAGACACATGATGTGGAATACTGGGAAGGATGCAGACACATGATGGGAGATACTGAAGGGGTTGCATATACATGAATAGGGAATACTGAGGATGCTGTAGACACATGATGTGGAATACTGGGGAGGATGCAGACACATGATGGAGATACTGAAGAGGCTGCAGATACATGAATGGGGAATACTGGGGAGGCTGGAGACACATGCTGTGGAATACTGGTGAAGTTGCAGACACATGATGGGGAATAATGGGAAGACTGCAGACACATGAATAAGGAATACTGGAAGGCTGGAGACACATGCTGGGGAATACTGGGGAGGCTGGAGACATGATGGGGGAATAATGGGAAGGCTGCAGACACATGCTAAGGAATAATGGGGAGGCTGAAAACACATGATGAGGAATACTGGGGAGGCTGCAGAAACATGATAGAGAATACTGGGTAGGTTGGAAAGACGTGATGGTGAATACTGGGAGGTTGAAAAACATGCTACAGGTTACTGGGGAACTAGAGAGACATGATGGGGATACCAGGGAGCTGGAGACACGATAGGAAATATGGGGAACTGGAGACACAATACTGGAGAGACATGATGAGGAATATGGGAGCCAGAATGACATGAATGAGGAATACTGGGAGTCTGGAGACACATGATGGGCAGTACTGGGAGGCTGAAGATAAATTAACTGGGAATACTGGGAGATTGGAAAGACATGAATTGGGAATACTAGTAAACTGGAGAGACATGAATGGGGAATACTTTTCCCATCATTTTGACAGACCTTTGACTAGTATACAATATAAGTGTGCCAATCTAGACTTCCGTACTGTCACCAATTTCCATTTGAAGGAGTCAGAAATGTTAAGGAAGCCATGGCTATCAGATATCTGTCCTTATGAGGTTAGTGGTTAACAATTGTAGATGTATGCACATCAATTGCTTAGATTACTTACATATTAGTTACATATTTTAATCTGTTATTTTTCTAGCCTGAAAAGTACAACAAAAAATACACATTTATATTGTACCTTTCTCAACATGGCATGACTAGCCAACATGTTCATATTAAAACTGCATTTGTGTCTGCATAATACTGTCATTAATTACCAATTATAATAATTCTACTAGAATTTTTGAATACATATAAGTGAGGAAAATATAAAGTATATAAAATTGTATTTCATTATGCTGAATATATAACTATAAACCACTTAATATGTAAGCTGCCACTGTCTTACAGTAACTGCTCTAACATCCTTAACAAATCAATTCCTTTTCAGTTTCCTTTTGTCAACTTGTGAATTAAGTGTATTCCACTAGTATATATTTCTACCTTAATGAAAACATATAGAGCTGTACCAAATATTTATTATGGCCTTAATTTAACTATATTTACTTTGAATATGTCGGTTTACATTGCTTAATTAGATAATGGCAAAGCTAAAATTATGTTATGAATTTTAGCATATTTAAATCTCTCAAAGAATATAAAAAAATGGTGTGTATGGAAATGCTAAAAAGTACTTGCAGGATGCACATTTTTCCCTTACACTGAAGTCTCCATCAATTTACAAAGCCATGAATAAACTATGAGAGCTCTATGAGAAAAAAAAAATCTTAAGAAGCATATTTGCACCTTACCAGAACCAATGGACAAATTTACAATATATATGTAACGATTTAGAGTTAGGGAGACCATGTCCTACATGAACTCTAATAAGCTATCTAATGGGAACCAGTAATTTCATGCATTAAAATAAAATCTTAGTAGAATAATTTATACTCTTTAAAAGGTTTTTTTCAGGTCAGGACTCTTGAATATTGTGCCAGTTATTTTTTGCTACTTCATGCGCTAGCTTAGAAAAGCCCAGTTCTAGCAAAATGTACAATTAAATGTCCAGAGACATAGCTGAAGAAGTGAAGTTGCTGTTCTTTGTACTCCAAGAATCCTTAATCCAATTACTCAAAGCAGGGACAGATGAAGATTTATGTAAAGTAGTATGTCTGCACAAGGTGTCCAAAATTAGGGTGAAGACCATGCGTTTCATTGCTGAACATAATCGTTATAATTTCAGTTACAGGCAAAGAACACCAAAAATCATCAATCTAGTCATTTGTCATTTCATGCCTGTAGCTTCTGGGAGAAACCATAGATCACATCAACATCACAGAGATGGAGCGAGCACAAGGGAACCTACAGAGAGAGAAGAAAGAAGAGCTAAGATAAGAGAATTTGGGTTGGAGAAATAGAAAGTGGTTGGAGGAGTATAAACCAGAGAATTTGATAAGTAGAAGAGGATTTGAGAGCTAGAAGGATGGAGTGATACAGGTGAAGTTGAATGGTGAATTACAGGAGATGTGAGAGATGAAAACATGTGTCAGCAAGATTATAAAAGCCTTGGGAGAAGGATATTCATATTCAGCCCTACTATGAAAGCATATGGAGTCCTATATAGATCATAGAAGGACCTAATATGCCCCAGTATGCCCTCATAATAGGCCATTATGGGGGACATATAAACAAATGGTATTGTGGCATACAGAGATTTAATAGGCTCCAAATTAACCTATAATAGCCTATTATGGTGTTGTATTAAACCCTACTGTAGTGTCATATGGAGTTCCATAATATGAGACAACTATTATTTACTCTTTGCCCCACTTGATGTCAAAAACTGACAAAGAATATACTAATAAGTTGATATGAGTTAAATGCAGCGAACTGTAAGCCCTGTGCATACTGCTAAATAAGAAAATAAAGATTATACAAAAGCACACTAGTCTGGAATAATTACAATCCTAGAGAATGTCTATACATTTTTTACTCTAGTACAATGCTGTATAATGTCTGTGGGGCTGAAAATCAATTTTAGACTATTGACATCCTGGGTGAATAATACAGGAAATTAACTGTAGCCCTTAATCTTCAAATTCTATATAAACAAATTTACTTTTAGCATTACTTACAGGGCACAGCAAAACTATTAGGTCAGTGCATACGTGTGTATGATCTTTCAGGTTTGGATGTGGGAGTTGCTTAATAGCATGCTTTGTGCAATGAAATCATCACTAACCTGGTTCTCCAACTTCCTCTACATATACTATGCATATCAGCCTTGAGGACAGGGACTGACTGTTCTGGAAGACAGGAGGGAAGCTGCTCTCTCCCCAGCCTTGCCATATATTGGGCTACCATGGACCACATCAAAGGGTCAGCAGCATTTTTTTTTTTTTTAGATTAAAACGTTCACAGTAGACTTCACACTGACTTTAGCGGTTCTTGTCCCCATGCCATTCAGTTTCTGCTATCAGAAGTTTAAAAAGCCTGATTTATTTATAACATACCTTCAATAACAAATAATATGTTGGTTGTTGATGTGCAGTATACCAGAACTAAATAGTGGAGTGTCTGTAGAGCAGTACTTTTAAATCATAGTGTAATTACTATACATCTATGGGTTAGTTGATTTAAATCATACTTGCCAACTCTATATAATATATAAGGGCCCTCTGAAGAGTGGAGGATCTTCCTGACTCCCAGACATGTTTAGCAATCTCTCTGTTGATGATTCAGTTCCAGAAGCCATTGCGGCATGATGACAGAATTTAGGAATTGTGTCCTATTTCCTACAAGGTCTAAGAAGATTGCTAATTTCATGGAGGCCAAGAGGTAATCAGATACTGGCATATAACTAAGACATGACTTCAATAATGGAGACCGAAAAAAAAAAAAAATACACTTTGGTCTCTTGCTAATCACCTGCATTGTCACCTTGGTTTAGTTTTTCTATGCTCCTATGCAAAGGCTTTACAATGAGTACTGAACATATATTTTACTGACAATTTAAAAAGGCTTAAATATCGATGCTGCCAAATTTTAAATTCATATTTTTCCTGGCAGCTCTAGACACACCCCTTTAGTGGTACAGGACACACTTCTTTGGTGCAGCAACCTTGATGGTACTATCAAAATCTCCCTGATATATGTTTGCAAAAGCTGGCAAGTATGCTATTAATGTAGAATACAAAATCAGAAAGAGCAATTTTTTTATGGAACAATTGCAGAACTATAAATTGTTACCATGGAAGTATAGGTAAAACTATAAAAAAAAAGCACAATACACTATATTGTCACGAGCACTTCTA
The DNA here is from genome assembly GCA_011038615.1 of Limnodynastes dumerilii. NCBI lineage: Eukaryota > Metazoa > Chordata > Amphibia > Anura > Limnodynastidae > Limnodynastes > Limnodynastes dumerilii. Next base: position 43,642 of record WWET01002185.1, read on the forward strand.
CTTACATTATGTTAATTATCTCTCTTAACATAAAGAGCTTTAAGTGAACACATGCACAAAAAACCTGTATAACTTACACAGTCTGACAAACTGAACACGTCTTACACAAAATCTTTGCAGTCCGCAAAAAATGTTATTGTCTGCTATAAACAATCATCCCAAAGTGAAATAAAATAAAAAAGATTTTACAGCATATTGTTTTTTAGTTATAAAAGTAATTTGCACCATTTTTGATGTCACACTGTCCACTGAAATGTCTTAAAAGTGATTATAAAGACACCTCATACTATTTGCACTGCGGGATCAGGTTTTTACTTAATGAAAGTGGAATTTCATGTCTATTTCGGCATAGTGAATGCCCAGGGTTATTGAGTCACAAACAAAGTAATTAGATTTCCAATTAGACTTTGCATGAAAAAGTATGATAAAACAGAGACACTATTTGACTTAAACTAATGACTGTGTTTTGCAACAATTAAACTGGGTATAGTTCAAACTTCTTCAATTAAAACCAATATTTTGTACAAATAAATAAATAAATTGTTTATTAGAATTTCTAGATGTATTATAGCTAATCCTGTTATTTGTTTGACAAATTATTATATTTCATATGACATATTTTATGAAAGAACAAGTAAATTGATTAAATAAATATTCTGTTATTATGTACAGTGCAACTAAACAACTATTGTCTTAATTATCATAATTATCATCATCTGTGAAAAAGTAGTTTACCGAGCCTATTAGAATTGGTACAGGGCGATGGTAGGAGGAAGCGCTTAATAATATGCAGTGTATAGCCACTTTGAACCGGATTCACATTTGCATGTGTGATCCGTAGGTGCGGATACACATGTATCCGCATCAGCTTCTCCAGTCCACTCCCCCAATCTGCCCCGCCCCCGTTTTTAGGTGCACTAGTGCCATAGGCAATCTTAAGTCACTGTGCGTATTTTCCCTCTTAAAGACATTCCCCAGCCATCCCTCCCAGCCTAATTTACATCCCCCCCCCACTCTTTACCTAACTATCCCCGGAGGCTGCCGTGGCACACCTCCTTTCACTTAAAACACTACGCCTGGTCTTTAAAAACCGCACATAGTTCATCAACATGCCTAAGGGCTACATAGATTGCGTAGTCACAATGGGCCGAATCCATAACAACATCCGTCTTCCAACATACATCCGTCATTTGCCGATAGTAGCTACTACGCATGCGTAGTAACTATTTTACGTAATACAATTTTTAATTGTGTATATGTGGTCTTTAAAGACCACATATACGCAATCAATGTAATGAAACGATACGTAGATTACGTAAAAAAGTAACTACACATATGTAGTAGCTACTATCGGCAAATGACTGACGTATGTTGGAAGACAGACAATGTTGTGGATCTGGCCCAATGAAACGCATGCCCAGTGGACAAAATCGGCCACTTACGCACCTAAGAAGCCTCTGCTTCTTAGCAGTGAATCCGGTCCTTTATGACTATATGGCTAATGGAGTGTTATGTTGGTACTGTATAATGTGTAGCTGGCTTTTCTCTGGAGGAAATATATTTTAGGAAGGGTTTTTGTTTATTTAACTTGTCAGAAAATAAAGTTGCTAAAAAAAATATTGTTTTTCAAGCAACATAATTTAGAATGTTTTAGATACTATTGCATCAATAAACTGTTAAAGTAGAGATGAGTCACCCTCGTGTAAACTGGCTTGGTGCCTTTCCAGGTACATAGGAAAAGTATTTAAAAATAAGCTTGAAATTTAGAAGCTATGGTGATTTTCTTTATAACAATTTATTAAAATTAGAACATTTCCAGAAACATTTCACCATATAGAGAGGCCATGTCTCAATATATATTAGCAACTCATAAAATACTTTAAAAAACACAGAGATAGCATCAACTGATGCTTGTTGCTTTTACTAAAAAGGAAGGGGTTTTCCTTATTAGATTTATCATCTTAAATTGTCCTTCTCCTATTTAATTTATGTTTTCAGTATTTTTTGTTCACAGCTGTTTTTTTTAACATGCATTAGTAATGATTTCTGTGGACAGTCTTTGCCTGATTCGCTGATAGTTCACAGAGAGTGTCTTCAGAAACAAACTTTACCCCCTTTCTATAGATATGTATGCATGTAAATAGGGTGAACGTATTAGAAATGATGGCCCAGACATCCACTGCTTTACAGACAAATTTCTATTATTTTTGTTCTTTGCTAGGGTTCTAAGTATTCAGCACCAGTGTTTATCTAGGTAAAGTCCAAAAGTGGATGTGTGCAAGTTGGTTCAGACTGAATCCAATAAAATAAGATGTTCTCATTAGAGAAGTTTACCAAATGTATCTCTTTTTTTGGCATTCATACTTGCGAATACTGGTTGACACTGACTCCACATAATGACAACAGGTTTCAATCACTAGTAAAATGTAACAGAATTGTAATTTCTATAAAAGACATCATTTGCACCTAATTAATACATTTTTCATTCAAACTATGTATTTCTTGCTAAATATATAATTCAACTCCTCCCTCTCTGCTAAATCCTACACTAAAAATAAACTTAAATAATGATGCTTAATATAGTAACATTCTACCGCATTCAGAGTTTGAAAAAGGAAACAAGGTTAAAATGTTAAAATGTATACCTGGGTAAAGCCATGTTGAATTTCAGGGGAAATCAGATACATTTTATTCCTTACATGCAGGAAGAATACTTTATTTTTGCTTGCTGCACATAGATATGGACCAGCTTTACTTTTAAATTCTTATTTAGACTAGGCTAGAAAATATCCCCTCTTAACTCTAACACTGTCTGCAACAAATGAAATTTGCCTCCCATGCAATTCAACACAGTTTTTCCCAGGTGTAACTTTCCTTCAAATTTCTTCTTATTATCAAACTCTGCACCTGGTCCATTATTGCTATGCTTTTGGTTAAGTAAGAGTATCCCAAGCTATAGCAGTTAAACTCCAAAGGAGTTACCTGATAGAAGTTACTTAATTGTTTATGATGTAGGAGCTACAATAAGGGTTTGATCACAAAATCTATTTTAAACCTGAATATTACAAATAATGGCTGAATCCAACACTTTTTTCGACCTTCCTTCAATACACTATGCATTAGTCTGCTAGAATAAAAATTGCATGGGTTTAAATGGTACAATGTTCTTGAACACTAAGATTGTTAACATACAATACTCCCATAAATTAAGATTTCATTTTGACAGTTAGGCACATAATAAGTGGAAATCACTGCCTCGCACTCTCCAAACATGTGTCTTGGGTCGATCCATCCAAGAATAAAAGGCAAAACTGAGCCTACTATTTTGTTTTCAATCATTATTATAGGTATGATTCTCAGCTACTACAGAGCCATTGGGCCTGATTCACACTTAAGAAGCTTCTGCTTCTTAAGTGCGTATCTGGCCAAAATGACCTACTGCGCATGTGTAGTAAGTCATTTTCGCTATCTACGTAGCAGATCGATACTTAGATAGTACGCTGTAGTTTCTGTAGAAAGAGGTGGTGTTAAGCCGCCTCGGGGCGTTTATAGGAAGACGTGGGAGGTGAAACGGTCTTTTGATTGTGTGATTGAAAAGATTATCTGCTGGAAAGCCCCAGTATGTATCCTGCTTAACCAGACAAAAGAAATAGTGATTAAAGGCTGCTGCGCTAAAAAATCTGCTGCTTCTTCTGGTATCAAGAGGGTCTACAATCTCTTAAATCTAATTAGAAAAAGTAGAAAAATGGGGACGAAAAAAAGTGCTGACTATACCAGACAAGTGTATAGAAATATCTGAACCTAATAATCCTTTTGAATCGCAGGTATTGTGAACCGGATCCAATTCAGCCTTCCATATGCCTAAATGATATGCTCAGAATGTTAAAGATGGAAAAGGAACAAAATTTTATCAAACCCATAAAGAAGTATAAATAAAGAAAGCAACTGTGCTTCTTACCAGTGGAGATAGAAAAGTACGTGCAACACAGGAGGCTGGGGAACTCCAAAACAGCCAGATGGAAAGAGTCCTGAGTGCAACAGAGACAACCGATACCAGGAGACAGAGAGCAGAGATCTTCTGGCAGACGCATTTCGGGCAGACATGCCCTTTCTCAAAGCTTTTCCATCTCCACTGGTACAGAGCTCAGTTGCTTCCTTTATTAATACTTCTTTAACTTACCATTGTTGCACAAGTTGTTAGTGGAGTACTCACATAAATATCTGGCTGTGGCACCTGACCTGTGATTAAAGATCAGAACACATGTAATAATCACAGGTCCTTATTCATTCAGCAAGGAAGTTTGATATACGGTATGATATAACTATGTTGCAAACATGGAGGCTGAACCTAAGTCTAAGAGTAAAGGCAAAGCAAGTTGCAAGTGTAAATCTTGGCAAAACTATGGTGCAATGCAAGAGGGACAAATGAATTTACATTTTTGCAGGCAAGGAAACTGCTTGTGCTTTTGTACATAAAACTTAGAAATATTGCATTAATACTTATGGCACAGCTTATCTTTTATCTCAAAATTAGAGGTGAACTAGGAAATATCACCTCTCATCTTTAATTCTGGTCGCAGTTTAAAATTCCCCCTTCACATGCTATATGGATTTGCCAGAGTGAACTTGTGCACCTGTTTTGCCCATTCATTCAAACTCTGCCTCAGCTCCATGGTGTAAAATATGGAGAATGCCGTTCAAGTTTACCATTGAATTAGTTGTAAATGTGTATTCATTATGTTATTTTTTTTACCAACCACACTGTATAGGGAATATTTATTATTCACATCAGTCCCTGTCAAATTGGAGCAAACAGTCTTAATTTCCCAACACACAACATTCACTTACAAATAGACAAAGAAGGGTAAATTTTAGTTAACTGTTAAACTACTAGCATGTTTTTGGTGTGTGGGAGAAAGCTGGAGCACCTGGAGGAAAGCCACACAACAAAAGGAGAACATACAAACTTCTCATGACCTCAACACTGTCAGGCAGAAGTGCTAATCACTTGAGCAACCGCGCTGCCCATAAACATTCATACAACATCATTATTTTATGCTTCATTACAGAAAATTAGCAACTGACAATTGACTTTATAAATATGGGCCTTTATTTTCTTTCTCTTGTTATTTAAGACCTACATAGTTTCATATTTACTTAAATAGCATATAACAGAATTATTTTATTGTCTATGTCATTAGGTTTTTGTTATCAGTACCAATTAAATTCAAAGTGTAGATATCAGTTTTGGATGCATATGCTAATAGCACTGAGAATTAAGTTACAATTTCCACAAACATAAATGAAGAAAAAAACCACATTAAAATTAAATTTATATTGTTGGTTCACATAAAAAGCAAATTAGTGTAGCTGGATTTTGTAGCACATTCAAATTTCAAATTAAATCCAGACAATAATAAGTAAATACTTGGAAATATATTGCATTATTAAATTCCTTTTAATTAAAATATTGGGGACTTGGAAATGAAGTTCCAAAACCAGTGAATCATTGCTCAATGACTCAGAACAAGAAGTATTATGAAGACAATCAAATTCTCTTCAACGTTTATTAGGATAAAATTTCTGTGCAACCTTTTTTATTTTTAGAAACATTATAATGATTCTTAAAAATAATGACAGAATGACAGAAAACAACCCCTTTTCTTTTTCTTTAGCCTAATGAAAACTTAGCTGACTACAAATTTTGGGTGGGGATGAAGGGAGTAACCCAGTAGAGCTATTACCCATATTTAAATATTGTGATGTGTGTTTGTAGAATAGCAAAGGGGACTTAAATTAATGTGAAGGCAGTATTACAATTTAAGAAGTGCTTTTCTGAAATATATTTTATATGCTGATATATAGTAAACATTGATTCATCCAAAGCACTGTAGAGGAGATTCATTTTGCCTTCAGTCTCTAACTTTGGACTAGCCCCCTTGTCTTTGGGTTTCACATTATCAAGATATTATTAACAACAAGTATATTACATACTAGATGATAAGAAATATTTTATTACTGTGGCTGTAGAGGGTTATACTGTTTTTGCATTGTACAAATGTTTTTTTTTGTTTTTTATTTTAGCTTTTAACCTCTTGTCTTTCTGGGGACAGTAAGTAAAAGTATATGTTCTGTTTTAGAATTTGTTTGCTGTAATTAGTCCTGTGTATCAAAGACCTCACTTCTCTATGCAAATTCTGCATTTCATTATACCCCATATCTCTAGAATTATAGTACTGTTATGCTTTGTATATCTCTTTTAAAAATATATAAACATGTTTTTTTTTTAATAGAAATTAGACAAACATATTTAGCCTTGGCACATTTGTTTATAATTTGCATCTTAGTGAGTGACCTTAGTGAGATTAGTCTGTGACCTTGTCATTTATTTTTTCTCAGCCTGGTGAAGTCTTTAGGGAAGGTAATGTAGCATTAAATATAGTTAATAAACATACTGCTATATTGCTTTTATTGGTATCCATAATATTTTGTTACTATACTTTTTACATTACAT
>WWET01002185.1:50279-69152 GCA_011038615.1 Limnodynastes dumerilii
TATATATATAATCGAAGCAGCTAACCACAAAATTAAACTGTCTATGTAATGTAAGCAATTTTATTAGAAACGTGGAAGCACAAACTACATAATATAAGTGTAATATTAATAAATGCACATATTAAAGCATCAATTATTAGATATAAAGTACGCTTCTGGAATATTACACCATATAACTGCCTATAACTACTAGGCAGAAAACAGGCAAATGTATCTTATTTCTTTATATTATGCTACAACATAAAATTACATATAAAAAGAAATTGTTGATCTGTAACAAAACCTTATGTTTGGCAGGAAGCAAAAAGCATAACATAAAGACACAATTTACAACTTTAAGAATGACATCATAAAACAAGGGTTCTTTTTTTTTAGGCAGTCATTAGCTATTTGGTACATTTCTATTGCAGATATAAGCATTGAACATTTTAATTTTTACTTTAAAAAAATAAATAAAATATGTTCCCATTGTTTAATTGTAAAGGGGAACATTTACATTTCTAAGAACTGCTGCAAAATGCTTCAGAAATGTGAGACATTTTAATAATTGCCTTTGCAAATGTCTTTACAATGTTTTTTGTTGTTGTAAAAAATACAATATATAATATTTTTTATATCAAGTTTTACAACTCAAAATCTACTCTTTGCCCCAACGTTTATATTTACATTCATAATATACTTTAATTACTTTGTACTTTGCAATCTGTATATAAAGTATTTTGGTTTAAACATTTTATTTAACTGGAAAGGTCAAGACTTGCAGAATATGGGGCTGATTCAGAGTTACACATCCACCTTTTTTTAGGTGGAAGTGTACAGCTCGTCTAAACCATTTTTCAAAGTAAGGGGAGTTCATTAATTAAAAAAAATTAGCATGCAGGGAAAATACATTACTTTTACACATTGAACTAAAATACTGCATAGCTTTATGTTTATTCTATAAAATAGAGTTGGCTAAGAAACTTCACCTCCTAATTTTATTTCTGGATTTACAATTTAAAGCTGCCTCCCCTTGCAATTCAACATGGTATTGCTCAGGTCTACACTTGCACCTAAAAAAAGGTGGAAGTGCAGCTCTGAATCAGCCCCTATAACAGTAAGGAGAAAATGATCTTGTAGTGCACAATAACTTTACAAACAAAAGTATATGATTTCAAGTATATAATCTAACTACAAACCAAAGACTACACTTACAATTAATGTTGTCAGTCTTGTTTTTCTGCTATAGTTACACTTATAATTCATTTAATTTAGTTTTAATAATTATTTTATTTTTTTTCAACAATAAAATATAGAAAAAAAATTTCCATCAACATAAAATACATAAATGTAAATAACAGAGAGTATTCCTAAAATATCAATATAACTAAAGTCTGATATTGTTCAAAATATACTTGTAATCAAAAGGATAATTGTATATGTTTGACTTGACAATTCACAGATGCATTTATTAGACTCAAATACACATGCACGGGTCAGAAGACTTTTGCAGAACATTAAACACGCCATTTTATTTAACTACAAGCACAACAACAACAGAAAAAATCATTAAAGTACAATAACAGATAGGAAGCGCTCAGCATAGCAGCTGATAGTGTCCTATTAGAATGTACTTGACAGCTTTGACTATGTGGCAAATTTTGATATTGTTAAAGCAATCTGTGGTGTGGGAAAAGGTAAAATAGTATTTAGCTTTGTGCTAAAGATCTTTATTGTAATATTTAGGTTTTTTTGTGCAAATAAGTTTTTGTGAAAAATAAACAAAATCGTCAACGGAATTGCTGCATTAAATTAAAACAAAGGAAAAAAAGTTGAGATTTACTGAGAGGATGAGCAAAAAATTGCAAGTGAGGTTCTGACATAGGAGTACAATGTTAATGTCAAAAGAACACAATGAAACACATGATACAGTAGCAATAATATAAATAATGGAAACTGACAGTGACCTCCAATAAATCTAAAAGTAGTTCAAATTGTAGACTAAAACCACACCCACTGCTCAGGTTACACACACACACACACACACACACACACACACACACACACACGAACATGGTTCACTATGCCTAAACTTGTTGATATTATTAAGGCAATCCAGAAGTGACACTTTCTTTACTAAAGGATAATACTTGGTAAATTAGCCTTACTCAGCAAGTATGAGAGTAAGCCAGGCCTGGCCAACCTATTGCCCTGCTGGTGTTTTGAAACTACAAGTCCCAGCAAGCTTTGACTGCACAGGCATTGCCGATACCTGACAAAGCATGCTGGGAGTTGTAGTTTCACAACACCTGGAAAGTCACAAGTTGGCCTGGAGTAGGCCTTCGTTCCCTTAGCTTCATTAACATTCTTTGACCCCCTGAACATTGTGACCTTTAGCTACAACTCTTAATATTTCTATAATAAAGGAACTATTGACTGTACATTTTCTTCTTATGTTTTCTTATATCTGCTTCAAGTATAAAACAGAATGTTAGCCAGCCTCTCATGGATCCAGTGTATTGTATTCAATGAACTCGATGGACCTTGTTTCCAGTTATGCAATTGCAAATAAATGCATTACAGAAAGCCAGATGGAGTAAGGCTCGTTATTCTACACCTGTGCTCTAGGGTTATCTGTCTCATAATTCCAGAGCACAGGTTTGGGTCATTGCTTTCTGTTTCCTGCTTCCTGTGTGTTAGTTGCTGTGCTCTGCTGTGTTCCAGAATCTGCCTCCACTTGTCTCCATTCCGTTTTGCTCTTTCAGGTTCCTTCTTTATGTTGTTTATCTTTGCCCTTTGTACCAGTGTCTGTACCTGTAAACACCTTTGTATCTTGGAATCTCATACCTGTAAATCCTGCCTGAAACCTGTTACCTCCCACCTGTGTATTACCTGGAATCTATTACCTTGTACTTGTATACCCTGCTTGATATCTGTTATTTCACACCTGTGTATTACCTGTAATCTGTTACTTGCACTTGTGCATAGCGATTCTCTGTTTTTCTGTATTGTTCTGTTCTCTGCAATAAACCTTTATCTCTTATATTGTATCTGCAATCCTTGTATCAAGCCTCAGGTATTCATAACACTATCACCCTTTCAGTGAAGTAATTTTTCCGCACATTTCCTTTGAATCTACCACCCTCCAGTTTATATTCATGCCCTCGTGTTCTATTACAGCTCTTCCTGCGAAAAATGCTACCCTCCTCTAGCCGGTCACAACCCTTGATATATTTGAAAGCTGCTATCATATCCCCCTTTTCCCTTCTCTGCTCCAAGCTATATATATTTAGTTCCTCTAGCCTTTCTTGGTATGATTTGTGACACAGGCCATGGGCCATTTTAGTTGCTCTTGTATTTATGTCCTTCTGGAGATATGGCCTCCAGAACTGAACACAGTATTCTAGGTGAGGTCGTACTAACGATCTATAAAGGGGCATTACTACCTCTCTCTTTCTGCTACTAATTCCTCTCCCTATGCAACCAAACATCTGACTTGCCTTTCTCATTGCTTTGTTACATTGCTTGGTTACCTTTAAATCACATGAAATAATTATTCCTAGATCCATTTCCCCCTCAGTAGTTTTTAATGTAGTGCCATTAATGATATATTGAGCTTTTGGGTTTGTGTGCATAATTTTGCATTTTTTGGCATTAAACTGCAGTTGCCACACTCTTGACCATTCCTCAGTCTACCTAGATCATCCATCATTTGTGTACCCTTCCTGGCTTGCCTACCCTGTTACATATTTTTGTGTCATCTGCAAAAAGGTATATTTTTCACTTGAAAGAAAGAAAATACGCACAGGAAGTTAAGGGCACTCTTATGTTCCCTAGGTTTGTAAAATAAGGGGGAGGTATGCTTATCTGCACTTTCTTAAAGCTTTTGGATCTGTGAATCAGGCCCTCTAATATCAATGGAAAAAATACATTTTTGAAGTATAATTCTGGTTGTTGATTCGAAAGACAGCACTGTGTATTGCAGGACCAGAAAGTGCAAATAGAAAAAGGAACAAAAAAAAAAACGAAAAGCAAGTGCAAATATGAAACACGCTAAGGGAGCTGTGTTCTGATTTAAATGTGAAAAACCAAAATATGAGTAAGTTGCTTATGTTACAATCTGGAGGACACAGCTGACTATAGGTTAGATTGTGGGCATAGAACCTGGCTGATTTGCCTCCACCTGCCCTGTACCATGGTTATGCCAAGATACAAAGCAGCTAATTTTTTATATTCTAATGCTATTTAGTAAAAGTGTTGTGTACTGAGCTTTGGGGTTTTTGTGCCCCAAGTGCATGATTTAGCATTTTTGGCATTAAACTGCAGTTGCCACACTCTTGACCATTCCTCCAGTCTACCTAGATCATCCCTCATTTTCTGTACCCCTCCTGGCGTGTCTACCATGCTACATAACTTTGTGTCATCTGCAAAAAGTCATATTTTCCCCTCGATACCACAGGTAATATCACCTATAAAGATATTTTAGTATCCTTGGATGTATCCCATCTGGTCCGATTGATTTGTCCACTTTCAGCTATGAAAGTTCTTTTAATACCTGCTCCTCAGTGAAAGTAGTAGTAATTTCCCCCATCGTATTAATAGCCTTCCCATTTAAAAGTGGACCCTCCCCCTCTCTTTCTTTCGTGAATATTGAACAGAAACACTTGTTAAAATGATGTTGTTGATCTGCCATAGCCCTTTCACCCTCAACAAGAATTCCACTCTTCGTTTTGAACTTTACTATACCCTCCTTATTTTTTAGCCTTTCATTTATATGCCTAAAAAAGCTTTTGTCCCCTTTTTGTATCAAGTGGAACAGTTTTTCCTCAGTTTGTGCCTTTGCTTTTTTAGCCTCCTTCTGTTTTGCAAAATACTTCTTTGTCATCATTATTTTGAGTTTGCTTATAATTCCGAAAGGCCATATTTTTAGCTTTCACTGTATTTGCTACATCTTTTGTAAACCACATTGGCTTTCTTTTTTGGGGTTTTTCCTAACCTTCCTTATACAAAGGTCTGTTGCTGTTAATAATGCATTTTTTAAATTTCCCCACTGCTCCTGTACTCCAGTTATGTGCCTCCACTCCGCCAAAGAATCATTTACACATTTCCCCATTTCTACAAAATCCGCCTTCCAAAAATCTAGCACCCTGGTCTTTGTGTGGCACATGTCTCTCTCAGTCATTATACTAAGCCATACTGCTTGATGGTCACTGGATCCAAGGTTCTCACCCACACTGAGATTCTGTCACCATTTGTAAGTACCAAATCTAAGATGACCTCTTTGCGAGTGGACTCAATCACCAGTTGCTTAAGGGACACTCCCTGTAATAAATTTAAAAGTAGCATACTGACATCCGCAGGAAGACTAACATTGCTTTGTGATTAAAAAAAAAGGATCCACTAAGGGAGATAAATGTGTTTCTGTAGAGTTAAACAGAAGGTACACACTGTGATCTGGAATAGAATGCCACTGATAGCCGCTGGTGTTAGTCTACTTAGATTCATGACTGCATGCTGCAGGCTTTGTTCCCTGAGTATCTCTCACATTAGTTATCCAGTCAGTCTCTTTTTACATTGTGATGATTGGCAGAAGACTTGCAGATCTCTTTACTGATGCCAAATTCCAGATTCAAATTGTGCCATAACTGATAGGAAGCATGGAATTTCTGCACAGAAGCAGAAAACAGGGGTCTCAAAGAGAGGCGCAGCATGTTGAAACTTATCTCAACGATGATCTGTACTTAATGGCTGGTCTTGCATAGGAGGGAGAGGGCCACCAATTCACATATTAGGGAAAAGAGATAAAAGGGAAGGGGGTAAATATATAAATAAATAAAATGATAAAATAGAGATAAGTAAACTGGGAAGTGAGGCAGTGTACAGCAATTTAATATGCCAGAATGTCAAGAAATATGAGGCTAAAGACAGCTAGGTATCGTGCAGAAACACATGCACAACAAGGCCTAACTCTGTGGAGAACCAGACATCAGAAGCTGTTTATTCCATTCCACTATACTATTTAGCAATGTAGGTTTCCTGTATGCATGAAGGTCTGTAAGTGTGCACATGAGAGAGATGAACTCCCCTGTCACTCCCCTCTCACATACGGAGTTCTGGACACGTTCATCAGAACACAGATCAGTGCGAAATCCGCATACCGCCACTCAACACCATAATCTGCATGTCTATCTCTGCCCTGCTTGCGGGGATTAGCAATGTGGATCTGGAGTTCCATACACTAGGAGACCAATTGTGTAACATCAGCACACTGGCACACTGCCAGAAAAAGACCTGATTTTCACAAACAGCATTGCTAATTCAGGATCAGACCCATAATTCTCTTTATTCGTAACCCCTTTTTGCTCCCTTATTGCATCCTGGACACAAATACTGGGAGTTTATACCAATTTATCTAACAGGGACCTCTCTCATCATTACACTGTAGACAATGGATTCACAGTTATGTAATTTTCGTCTTACATACATCTTTAGACCGCGCTTACGCAATATACGTACAGAAATGGTACGTAGATAGCGTAAATAAGCTACTACGCATGCGTAGTAGTTCAATTCTTAAAACAACTTACACAAGACAAAAACTGCTTAACTGTAAATCCGGACCAATGTAACTGAATTTTAAATTCTTTCCTTATAATTATTAACAGAGAAATTTAATAGAAGATATAAGTTCTGATATTATTTCTTCTATTTTTTTTAAAGCTGTTTTACAAATGATTAAATGTTTTCAGACAATCCATATGTAAAGTCTAAAAAAAAACACAACATAATCTACATATACATGACAAGCCCTAACCGCTGTTTCTGACCCTGTTCTTGTATAAATGTAACTTAGAAAGAAGTGGAAATAGACCACACACAATATTAGGCAGATTAAAAGACAAAGAAAGCTTTTTATGTTAAAAGATAAAATACATGTACAGTTCACAACAATTTCAGCAATTGTTACAAGACAAGTTGCAAAAGACGTATAAATAGATCTTTACTTAGAACTTAATTTGTTTTTACGCTTGTCAGATTTGTGTTTAATCGAAGCATGCTGGGAATCAAGATTAGAACATCTCTTTTTTCACTGACCAGTTATTGAAATGTCAAACAAGCCACAGAGTGCTTTCCATTTGCTTTAATGCTTGATGCAGCATTTAAAAGATGACTCCACTGAAACAAATCCTCTAATAGTCACTGAAACATTGCTTCTATTAAATGCTCATGATGTAGTCTGGTTTGAAACATGGAAAATGCTCACAGTGATTTCAGTCAAAGAAAACCACAACAGAGTCTCATATTTTGAGGGGATTGGGAGGTCAATGAAACAAAAATAAAATTTCTACAGTAACTTTGCTTCAGGGGAAAGTAAAATGATTTCAGATATGTGTCCTTTCTTTCCACAAAGCTGTTAAAGCTTGTCTCTAAAGACAGTGGACTTATGAGAATGGAAAACCCAATTAGATCTATACAGGGCAAAGCAGAGACACAAAGTCTAAATCTAGTCTGATATATGGTTGCTAAATAACTAGGTTAAGTGGCATTGTGACTTCAATTTGGATGAGTTATAGTACAGATAGATAAATAAATGAATATATGTACAAACACAATTTATAGTGTAATAGCATATAAGCTTATATCTTAATATATACATGGACCTATTTAAGGTTATGCTACAATAGTGAAGGTAAAAAAAGAATGTTAAAATGTGTACTGAAAAATTATAACATTTCAGTACACATTTTAATATTCTTTTTTTACCTTCACTATTGTAGCATAACCTTAAATAGGTCCATGTATATATTAAGATATAAGTTTATATGATAAAGTATATATTATCTATATGTAAAAAAAAAATGTGCACAATGTGTGAATTTTTTTAAAGTTTTTTTTATATCTTTGTTCCATTCATCATGCCCTGATGAAAGTTTGAATTAAACTGAAATGTCGGTGATGCTTAAGATTTTGTGAAGAATTAATTTCAAAATCCCTGAGTGCCGCTTCTGGGTCCTTTGGGAGTTCAATAAGGAGAGTCTTGCAAAAACCAGTGCAGGAGATGATTAATGCATGAATAATGTTTTTGCTGTGTCTTATGTGAGATATTTGTGTATTCTGTAAATTTTTTTTAGATGTATGTAACAGGATTTAGAAACAGATTGTATGTGGGGAACAAAGGACAGTTCAAAGTCAAGGGTAACATGTAAGTATCAAGCTTTATGAGTAGGGATTATTTCAGTGTTGTCAACAGAAATAGAGAGACCAAGTGGGTATCTTTTATTGGCATTGGTGGAAATATTATTAGTTCTGTTTTCCCAGATGAAATGACATAGAGGCATTCAGTTATGTGGGCCAACATAGTTTTTGAGAGATCAGGAATGGATAGGTAGATATGTGTATCATCTGCATATAGATGATACTGAAATTCAAAGGATTTTATTAGCTGTCCAAATGAAGTGGTGTAAAAATAGAAAGAGCAATATATCTAACACTGAGCCTTGTGGTACTCCAAAAGATAGGGGAAGAGCTGGGAAGGTGTATCCAGAAAACACTGAAAAAGGATGTAAACAAGGAAAAAGCTGTTTTGAAATAAGCAATAGTTTAATATGGTTGTTTTTGTTTTTGTTTTTTGGGTGAATCGGGGTGGCTATTGCACAGACTCAATTTGACAAATATATTGTTGAAACCTGCTGTCAGGCATAACCTTACCCATACTGAAGTTGAACAACTTGAATTTTTCCCTTGCTTGCTATGTACACTTCCTTGCCAGACTACTGCTACAAAAACAACAAATTATAAGTATTGGCTGATCTTAAATGGCAGCTGAGAGCAGGCATGTTGATTTTTATGCAATCCAGAGGATGATACATAAGGTATAAAGGTATCAATTTCTAATCCAATGCAATCCAAAATCTACAGAGTGCCTATAACATCACTTTCTCAGGTCTGGACTATACCAAGCCAACTCAACAAATAAATAATAGATAAGGCAAAAGTAGAGGCATGTGCTTGAAGGGACTCCTATATTATTAGAAAAAGATTCTGATAATCAACTGTATGTCAGAATATCCCTAAATAAATCCACAGGGAGTTGAGGTAATGCTGAGAACTAGGAATCCACAAAGGTAACTGGAAAAGTATAAAGACCCCTAACTAGAATAGCACAATGTCAATATTATTGACATGGTTTTATTTTCAATTAAAAAACAGATATCGGGAAGTATTTTAGACTCCTATATCCCTATAAATTGCCACCAACGCCATTGTCCTACTAACACTGAGAAAGACAACACAAACTGCATAGGTCATGTGAAGCGGAATATAGGACGAGACCCCACAGTATAGTAAAATAACTACCCCCTTGAAGTCTAGCGACCTGGGCCCTTTACGGTCACCAGCTGATTTAGATCCAGACGGAGTATGCTTCTTCCTGTGAGGGATCTGACATCCACAAAAACTCTTTTATTATGTTTTGGAAACCAGTTTTCCAAAACATTGCATTGTTTTTGCAACTATTTAATGCATATGTTTTCATGGGTTGAACAATAAAATCTTTGTGAACATAAGAAGTAGAACCGGCTCCGAATGATTTATTTGAGAGTGTTCCTTTTTATATGCTTGCATTTGGAGAGATAAAGGTGAGCAGAATAATAATAGTTCTTACCCTCTCTTAATAATGGGCCATACAAGGATCCATTGCGTGTTTCTCCCTTCCTGTCTATATATTGTGCCGGACCCTCAAGAAAAACACTAATAGGAGAAGCGACCTTAGGAGACATCACTGGACTTACGTATCACTGAGGAGAGCTGATTGGAATAGAAGACATCAAAAGGAATTTTGGAGAGCCTTAAAGATTGGGATTATTGTGTGTGCATAGCACATGAGCTTCTCTTTCCGATTCTGAACGCATTACACAATTGTTTTTGTGTTGTATTTTTGTATTCACATATTGAATCCTCTAGGTTGAGGGTGATATCCATATTGAGAGGAATTATTTGGATTTATTGTTGTGAGGGACTGATACGCTGGAATGGAATAGAGGCACCGCTATCAGAGGACTGGACTGCATGTATTGAAGATTGACATATTAATTCCAGAAGTGTGATTATTCCTAAAGACTTTGTGAAATATATAGAATTTGTTAGTGTTGAGCACAGTGAATTTGACTCTTGATATTATTGTTTTGTGTATCCTCATACACACCTTTTCTCAACAAAAGTATGATCAAAAATAGCTTTTGCTGGATATTTCTGGATAGAGTAAATTTCTCTTCTCAGGAAATCTGCTCCCTCCACCTTTACCCTGATGGTATTCTTGATGATCCCCGACATCCTGGCAATCTGCTGTTAACGAATAATATAGAAAAAAAACAGGAAAAAGAAAATTTGCTCTATTCCCTCTCATTACCCCTGGGCCCTCCGAAAAGGACCCTGGGATGGATACCTTCTGACCAAGAACATGCTGTGACACCTGATCCTAGCCAAAAAGCAGATAGGTAATACAAGAGAAAGCTAGGAGACAAATGATAATCCAGCAGGATTTGCTGGAGGGAGCATGTTTAAGTAGCCAGTCCTCAGATGGTGTCCATAGGGGATAATGAGAGACAGACACCTGACACCTGACCCAAGGTTGGAGTGAACTATGGCCTCTCAGTAGATAATTGGAACTTCAGGCAAGCTGATGCAGAGACAAGGGTGATGTACCATATTTAAACCTGCATTTCTGGCACATGTAACCTCAACACCAATGGATCCTGGTACCCTTTTTTTTTTCTTGAAATTTAAAAGAATCTGAACCAACCTATATTTGCGTGTCATTGTCCACAAGACTGCTTCATTTGTGCATTTGGGCTAGTATGAACAAAAGGATGTTAAACAAATAATCCATATTGGTAGCGCTGATATACAATTCCAGTATCTATACAAGTTATCATAAATATTGTCAATAATTTAATGTTTGACCTTGGAGAAAGGGAATTGCATGTGTCTTGACGATGCATAGCAAAGCTGCTTAACCAATTAATAAGCATATATATATAAAACAATTCACACAAGTATGGCAGTATGCAAGATGAATGAAAAAAAAAAAAACAGATTAAAAAGTGTTTGTTATTATTATAATGTTGCAAGAGCCATATTGACAAATAAAAGGTAATTCAAGTCATAGATCATTTAGGTAATTTAGGTAAGTTAGAGACACTTGATAACAGATAGCATGCAAATAGTTAACTAGGCAGTATACATGTCAGAAAACATAACGTGTAACCACACATAACCTGCTGAGAGGATATCAGCTGTGCTTCCTGACATCAACATCCCTGCATGTCATCTCCAGCACACTTAGCTGCTAGGTTCAGTGCACTATTTTTACACAGCTGCTCCAGTTGAGACCAGTGATGTTTATAGTTCTCATGACAGCAGTTTGGAAAGACTAGAGGATGCTGAAAATGAACAATAAGGACAACAAGAGAAAAGAATGGGTGGTTCTAGCTAGAGAGGAAAGGTCACATCACAGTTTATATGTGTCATATCTCAAAGCTGCTTGTTAAGAAGAAATCTTAAAAGCAAAATAAAAACACTATTTTACCAGTAAAATATCAGGCAAAAAAACTGAATGTAAAATGCAATATCCAGCTGCAAATATTTACTGTATACAACAAAAAAAGATAAAACTAAATAAATTTAAGTTTATAATTAACAGGGCCAAGGCAGCAGGTTGGTACATTGCCTGATGCTTACATCTAATAACATTCAGCAGTGATGGGTCACACCATTTTCAACCAATGATTAAACAAACCAAAACTGTTACTGTTAAAGACAAACTGGCAGACGATGAATGGGGATGTGCCAAGACCAATGTGTTTCAAGCCTTAAGTAAATGAACGAGAGGTCCAATTGGAAAACAGGACGCACAATGGTGCCCAGATACCACAACTTTTACTGAAATTGACCAAGAAGCAACATGCCAAAATTCACCCCCCTCACTATGCCAGCTGAGCAGAGGGCTGCCTCACAGAGGACATAAATATTCTATTCAGTCAATTAGACCAGTGAAAAGCCAATGAACCCTGTACATATAGCATTTACAACAATGCTTATATAACCAAATTTCACTGTCAAATGTTACAACTAGGTTGTTAGTTAAAGTAAAGAGAATAGGGAAGAGAACAGATGAGGAGGAAAATTATGAAATGGAGAATACACAATTTATGAGTTTTGAACTATAATTATTTTCCAAATGGTTTGAGAAGTGGTGTCATCTAAAAGCAGATAAATGTGTATGAATTTGACAACCCCTATAACATCTACAATCTTGAATTTTAATGCAATTTTGGTATTCTTTCCCTCCTGTGGCTAGCACATAAGCTTTAGTTTACAGTGTTTTATGGTAAGGAAGCTTTCTAATGGCCACAGAATGATCATTTCTTCATGGTCATTTAATTAATAAGCACAGACGTAAAAAAAAAAAATAGTTCAATTTAAATATATTTAACCAATTTTTTGATCATGTTATAGATATTTGCTGAGTCGTACAATATGTTCAACATATTGTATTACTGTGCATATTTAATACATAATTGTTAGTTGTTACAAACAAGTAATAAAAATAATTGTAAAACTCAGCCAAAACTTTATTGATTATGATAAAACATATGCCATTCACACACTGGTGATCAGAAAACAAATGTAGCCGGGGTGTTCTCTTATTTGCACATATGGATTACTAGGAAGATTTATTTCCCCCACACTTGACTGAATTTTATTTACTGTGCGTAGCTCAATCTCAATTTTGATGGTATTATAGGATATTCAAATGCAAAACATTATACATGCTATTGCGTGCGACTGAGCGTAAATGTGTGCATGTTCCTGGGCTTGGATGTTCTTTGTTCTCAACTATGCACAGATTACACTTTGTTGTCCTATAATACTTAGTCACCATTTTTATTTGATTTTGACAGGGCACTAGTAGAAGTGTAGCATAAATCATCAACGCCTGGAGCAGAAAATTGCAGCAACGTCTCCAATATTTCTGTCAAATGTTTGGTGAATGGAAGTCATTTTACGTACATGAGTTTTGATTGGTGGGATCATATTTTCTTACCTCAAGCTATGACTGACTGAAAGTTTATTGTAAGATTGGATAGGATGAGTGAAGGTGGCCTCCATTAGTTATGCTCTCCGGGGCCTGATCTAGACCTACGATCATGAAACACTCGTGTGCATAGTGTATTTACGCCAGCGTACCTCCGATGCACTCCCCTAGGCACTCCCCCTGTTCATACTTACTTTTGCCGTCTTACGCTGAGCAAATCCTGCCCTAACTTTTCACACGTCCCATTGTAAAGCTCTTTGCGTAGTTATGACGCTTAGCATGCCCATACTGTACAATTTAAATGGACCACCCCGCCCTCTGTGCGTATTTATAGCATTCATATTGCAAACACGTCCCCTCGAGCATTGTTATGAAGCTGGCATGCTCAAGGCCCATAAACTCAGACTTGCGTAGCGTAACATAAGCGTAACATCTGCCCCGACCATGCTCAGTAAGTACAAATGGCGGCTTTTACCCTTCCGACTATCGTAAAAACGCACCAGAGTGTAGGGCTGGATCAGGCCCCTTGTATCCACTGTATTACACATCTCCCTCCCTGTCCCCACTCCTAATGCACATCCTATATATGTGAGTTATATTAGGATATTCAGTATATACTGTGCCATCTCTAGACCCCTAATCTACTCCACATATATTCAGAGCCATATTAACAATGGAGCGGATAGAACTACAGACCCAGGCCTACAGGTGAAACTCAAAAAATTTGAATATCATGCAAAAAGTTCATTTATTTCAGTAATTCAACTTAAAAGGTGAAACTAATATATTGTATATGCTCATTACATACAAAGTGAGATATTTCAAGCCATTATTTGTTTTAATTTTGAAGATTATGGCTTAAAGTTTATGAAAACCCCAAAATCAAAATCTCACAAAATTAGAATATTACAATAAATCAATGAAAAAAGGTTTTTAAATACAGAAATGTCAGCCCTCTGAAAAGTGTAATCATGCATATGTACTCAGTACTTGGTTTGGGCCTCTTTTGCACGAATTACTTCCTCAATGCGGCATGGCATGGATGCTATCAGCCTGTGGTACTGCTGAGGTGTTATTGAAGACCAGGTTGCTTCAATAGCGGCCTTCAGCTCTTCTGCATTGTTCGCTCTCATGTCTCCCATCTTTCTCTTGGCAATGCCCCATAGATTCTCTATGGGGTTCAGGTCCGGCGAGTTTGCTGGACAATCCATCACAGTAATCCCACGGTCATTGAACCAGCAGGTGCAAAGTCTTGCTGGAAAATGAAGTCACCATCTCCATAAAGCTTGTCTGCTGAAGGAAGCATGAAGTGCTCTAAAATGTCCTGATAGATGGCTGTGTTGACTCTGGATTTAATAAAGCACAGTGGACCAACACCAGCAGATGACATGGCTCCCCAAATCAACACAGACTCTGGAAACTTCACACTGGACTTCAAGCATCTTGGATTGCACCTCTCCATTCTTCCTCCAGACTCTGGGACCTTGGTTTCCAAATGAGATGCAAAATTTACTCTCATTAGAAAGGAGGACTTTGGACCACTAAGCAACAGACCAGTTCTTTCTTTCTTTAGCCCAGGTAAGATGCTTCTGACGTTGTTTGTTGTTCAGGAGCGGCTTGACAAGAGAAATACAACATTTGAACCCCATGTCCAAGATCTGTCTGTGTGTGGTGGCTCTTGATGCACTAGCTCCAGCTTCAGTCCACTCCTTATGCAGCTCACCCACACTTTTGAATGGCCTTTTCCTGACAATCCTCTCCAGGATGCGGTCATCCCTGCTGCTTGTGCACCTTTTTCTTCCACACTTTGTCCTTCCACTTAACTTTCTATTAATGTGCTTTGATTCAGCACTTTGAGAGCATGCAACTTCTTTTGCAATTTCCTTGAGGCTTCCCTTCCTTGTGGAGGGTGTCATTGATGATTTTCTGCACAACTGTCAGCTCAGCAGTCTTCCCCATGATTGTGAATTCTACTGATCCAGACTGAGAGACCATTAAAAAGGTGAAACTAATATATTAGAATATAGACTCATTACATGCAAAGTGAGATATTTCAAGTCTTTATTTGTTTTAATGGTTTTAATGTTGTTGATTATGGCTTACAGCTTATGAAAACCCCAAAATAAAAATCTCACAAAATTAGAATAATGTGACAAGGTTCAATATTGTAGGCTCAAAGTGTCACACTCTAATCAGCAAATTATTCCAAAACACCTGTATAGGGTTCCTGAGCCTTTAGATGGTCTCTCAGTCTGGATCAGTAGAATTCACAATCATGGGGAAGACTGCTGACCTGACAGTTTTGCAGAAAAGCATCACTGACACACTTCACAAGGAGGGAAATCCTCAAAAGGAAATTGCAAAAGAAGTTGGAAAAGCACATTAATAGAAAGTTAAGTGGAAAGGCAAAGTGTGGAAGAAAAAGGTGCTCAAGCAGCAGGGATGACCATAGCCTGGAGAGGATTGTCAGGAAAAGGCCATTCAAAAGTGTGTGGGAGCTGCACAAGGAGTGAACTGAAGCTGGAGTTAGTGCATCAAGAGCCACCACACCCAGACGGATCCTGGATATTCAAATGTCGTACTCCTCTTGTCAATCCGCTCCTGAACAACAAACAACATCAGAAGCATCTTACCTGGACTAAAGAAAGGAAACCAAGGTCCTAGAGTCTGGTGGAAAAATGGAGAGGCACACAAAGATGCTTGAAGTCCAGTGTGAAGTTTCCATAACACCTCAGCAGTGCCACCGGCTGATAGCATCCATGCCCAGGGCCGGATTATCCATGGGGCAATCGGGGCGGTCATCCCGGGGCCCCCACACACAAAGAGCCCCCATAAATTGCTGTGAAAGAGTATGGATGTCAGTGATTGACATCCTCTTCTTAAGCACAGTGTATCGCAGCCGCCATCATATTCCAGCAGCGATAATGTGCTTAAGAGGAGCATGTCAATCACTGACATCCATCCTCTTACACTGTAAGGGGGCAAGGGGGCGGAGCATTCATGTAGCGCTCCTGTCCCCTGCCAGTACAGAATTGGCTGCGCTATGCACAGCCACTGTTCTGTTTACAAGGCGCCACGATACCTAAGGTCAGGTGAGCGTCACAATTCTTCAGAGCGCGCACCACGGAGGACAGAGCCGGAGGAGAGGCAGCAAAGGTAAGTTTATTATAATGTTTTTAAAGAAAGTGGAATGGGGATTTAAACAGAGAGGGGCACAAAGGGGACTCAATAGTGTTCTGGAAATAAAAGGATGGGCAATAAAGCTGAATAGACACAAAAAGGGGGGGCAATATGGTTGGCTGGAAACACATAAAGGTGGCAATCAGATTGACTGGATACAAAGAGGGGTCAATAAGATTGGTTGGACTAAGAAGGAAGGGACATAAAGCTGGTTGGACAAACAGGAGGGAAAAATAAGGCTGACTGGGCAAAAATAAAGAGGGGGCAATAAGGCTGACTGGATACACATAAAAAGGCAATAAGGCTGGCTGGGCACAGAAGGAGGGGGCAATAAGGCTAACTAGATGCAAATAAATAGGGGGGCAATTTTTCTGTATGTTAATTTGAAGCAGGGGCCCCCATGATTTAGTTACCCAGGGGCCCCCACAGGCCTTAATCTGACCCTGTCCATGCCACACCGCATTGAGGCAGTAATTTGTGCAAAAGGGGCCCAAACCAAGTACTGAATACATATGCATGATTATATTTTTCAGAGGGTTGACATTTCTGTATTTAAAAACCTTTTTTTTTTATTTTATTTCATGTAATATTCAAATTTTGAGAAATTTTACTTTTGGGGTTCTCATAAGCTGTAAGCCACAATCAACAAAACTAAAACCATATCTCGCTTTGCATGTAATGAGTCTATATAATATATTAGTTTCACCTTTTAAGTTGAATTACTGAAATAAATGAACTTTTGAACGATATTCTAATTTTTGGAATTTCACCTGTATAGTGTGTAATCTTCAGACCTCTAATATAAGACACAATTTTGTGGAATATATAAGGAGTCTGGAGAGAAAATAGCACCAATCTTTAATTATAATTTAAAGGAAATAATTTTCTTACTATTTCTGACAAAAAGTTAATTAAATTCAATATCACAAAAAATTTAAATGTCTCAACCCCACCCAGCAGCTTTGAAACAATAAACAAATCAAAATGACATGTAACTGTGTAGACCAATGGTCTGTGTGTTTCTGTTTGCATGCTGTGAAGATGTGCTCATTCTCTCTGTACTGCCGTATTCAGAGATCTATTTTTTAAAAGTACGCAATTATAAGAACGCACGTAGCAAGGCAACACCCTTAATACTCTTCTCTCCCGGCCGTGCAATCGTAGACTAACACCCCCAGAGACCACTCTGATCTTTACTTGTGTACTTACGTGCGTATCTGTCTATTCAGTATTGCCGCACCCTCAAGCGTTCATTTTAATGCCTCCCCCCACCCACTTTCATGTAAATTTTCAAGTACGTATTTCTACACCGCCCATCCGTACGTATGTCCCCAAGTGCGATTCACATGTTCGTGCCTAAAGCACTTATATGTGTATATTCAACGTTACTTACGTAAATAAAGTTACTGCGCATGCGCAGTTAAAACGTACCTAAAAATACGCACGCAACTTCACGGAAAAACGCATCTCTGAATACGGCCCATAAAGAGCCCAGGTAAAGAATTGGGGCTATGAAATTTTACTTTGGTTTGGTATATACTTCATTATATAGCTGCTAAATTGGCGATTGAAAATGCCGAAAACTGTTTTTTTATTTGTTCTGCATATTGGTGAAACTGCAATGCGGTGCGAATTTACGTACGCGAAAATTCGCTACGCGAACAAACGTAATGCAAACGTTGTTCAGGATCTACCCCTATATCTTTAATTAACATTCAGGGAGGCGACTTTTAATCATATCATATGATACATAGTTCAACAAGCAAAGTAAGCAAATGTAATCAATTTAATGTGGACATTTTTGTGTAGCTCACTTCTGGGGGACTTAAGTAAATCACAAGGAAAGTACTATGTGGAGGGTTATTATAGCTACTGAAATAAAACAGAATAAGAACATGCCTTTGTCTGTGGAAAACATCTCAAAGGATAAAGGATGTTCCCTGGCATATTCTTGGAAAACATGTAATGTACAGAAATATATTCAACCTATATAAAATAAAATAGAGTTTATTTAAGGTCTTTCTTTTGATACAAACACAAAATTAATTAACAAATCTGCACCTTTATAGAGTTACAGCAAAACTATCTATCTATCTATCTATCTATCTATCTATCTATCTATCTATCTATCTATCTATCTATCTATCTATCTATCTATCTATCTATTTCAATAAAACTAGCTGAGGCTAGTTGTATCCTTCACAAGTCGACTGGTATTTTGCAGACAATGAAGAGCAACAGAATTATTAATCAACTGCTTTAACTTCGGTAAAATTCTTCCTCTGCTCTAAAGCCAAAGGCAGATGGCACAAAGTGCAGCGTTGGGGAAAGTACAGTCTCAGTTTGTTACCGATGTCTTTTGTTCACATAGAGGACAATATGACTTTGATATCTCTTTCTAAATTCCTTGTGAAAGTTGATCAATTCCTGATTCTGTGCTGTGAGCAGACATATGATCTGTGATGGTATAGGAGCTTTTCAACTATATATCGTTACCGATGTGTTCACATAGAGGACAATATGACTTTGATATCTCTTTCTAAATTCCTTGTGAAAGTTGATCAATTCCTGATTCTGTGCTGTGAGCAGACATATGATCTGTGATGGTATAGTATAGG